>CM047586.1:1997258-2023459 GCA_026184515.1 Peronosclerospora sorghi
CTCGTGCTATAAAATAGCAGACCGCCACAGTACCTGTAACGGTGTAACCGAGCTTTAGCTCGACTTGACAGGGTAGGCTCAGACGAGCCAAGTCCCTTTCTACCCAACACGCTGATAAGCGCCGTACATTGTGGGTCTTTCTCATACGCCTGGCGTATGAGATACACCACAGAAGAGGTGACGAATGTCGCGTGAGCGACCTCGTAATCGAGACGACGCGACAATGCGTCTACAAGTACATTCTGTTTCCCAGGTTTGTACTTTACCTCAAAATTGTACTCCGCAAAGAAGGAGAGCCAACGGGCTATCCGTTGCGAGAGATGAGGCGACTTTTTCGCTGTCCGTAAGGACGCGTGTTCTGTATAAACCACGAACGGCTTTGAGCCGAGTAGGTGAACCCTAAATTGGACAAAAGCATACTTCATAGCAAGTAGCTCCTTATCATGAACGTGATAATTCCGTCCGCAGCTTTAAGCTGCCTCGACTCAAACAACAATCACGCGTTCCCGTCCCGCATCGTCTGCTTGTAACAAAGCACATCCGATTGCAAAATCGGAGGCGTCGCAGACGACGCTAAATGGTTTCCCATAATCTGGGAGAGCAAGAACGGGAGCTTTTAACAAGCTTCCCTTAACCGCTTCGAAGGCGGTTTGGTGTTTGGTTTCCCAACACCAATCCACGTCCTTCTTAAGAAGGTCGGTTAATGGCTTCGCCATTTCAGCGTAGTTCTCGCTGTACTTGTGGAGATAGTTGGATAATCCTAGCCATTTCCGTAAATCTCTAAGATTTACAGGCAAAGGCCACTCCACAATGGCTTTCACCTTCGCGGGATCCGCCCGCACTCCATCCTTACCGATGAAGCATCCGAGGAAAGGAATTTCCTCAGCACCAAAGATACATTTGGATGCGTTTGCATATAACTTATGCTCTCGCATACATTCGAGCACCGCTCGAAGGTGTATCAGGTGCGTCTGAATATCAGACGAGCCGCCTTCCGCGCGACTATGAACGAATGTATCGTCGAAGTACGTCTGAGCGTACTTTCTATGAGGGCGGAAGAGTTGAGTCACCATGCGATTAAAAGTCGCTGGTGCATTCGAAATCCCCAGTGGCATAACAAGCCACTCCCACAGCATGCCGCTAGGCGTGCTGACCGCTGTAAGCGTAATATCTGATGCTCGCATGAGCACCTGATAATACGCGTCCACCAGATCTAAGGCACTGTACACAGTACAGCCCGCCGTATTGCTCTGGACGACATCCTTCCGAGGAATCGGAGTCTGCATGGGTACAGTAGCTGCATTCACCTTGTTGTACGCATACACAATGCGCCACTTTCCGTTCGGTTTACGAACAAAAAAGTGGGAGAAGAATGGGGAGACTTGCTCTCCCGTTTCATCCCTGCCTCTTCTTCCCCTTGAAGACTGCGTCGATGACGTCGCATTGCTCCTTGGGGAGAGGCCACTGCCTAGTGAAGCAGTATTTTGTTCCGGGAACCAAATCGATTTCATGTCGGACTCCCCGATCCGGTGGTAACCCCATCGGCGGGTTGTCACTAATGACATCTCCGAATTCCTTAAGTAGGGAATGGTAAAGGTCCTCAGGATCCGCGAGGATCTTGAGACCGCTTCGGGCATTCAATGCCTGTTTGGTTTTCACCAAAACTGACTCGTCCATAGTGGATGAGGAGTTCAACTCCTCTTCCGGACGCAATACGACAACCTCGTCGATTTCACCTGCTTTCAAAGCAGCTACAAATTCGTTAAAGGACATCTCCTCCAACGACAACAGTTCGCCTACCCCAGGCAAACGCTCCAGGCTTACGCCTTCTGTGACAATACCTGTCACAACATTCAGCATCCTATAGGACTGCTGCCTACTGGCCTCGGGACTCATCCCGAGACCCAGATGGGGGGAGTCAATTGCCCCATCTATTGGAAGCGCCACGTTCCTATCCACAGAGGTCTCTATCTCTATCACCGGTGACTCGCCGGTCTCACCTATAACGGCGTAGTCTGAATCATTTCCGACGTGCGAAAGAGACAAACTTCGGGTCTCTTCGCTTGGAAGCGCCTCGCGCTTAACCACAGGGGTCTCTACCCCTACCACTGGAGTCGCAACTTGTTCGACGGACACGGCGTGGTAGGAATCTGTTCCGACCTGCAGAAGAGACGAACTTCGGGACTCTTCTCTAAGCGCCTCGCGCTTAACCTCAGAGGAATCCACCTCTATCACTGGCGACTCACCAGTCTCGCCTATAACGGCGTGGGGATTAACCGCCGAATCCCCCTCGTTAAGGAACTCTTCCTTAACGCCATTGGGAATGATCATTTCAGACATCACAATCCCTGGAATCTCACGCCAGAATCGTTTTTGTGATCGAGCAAAGGTGGGTTCCTGACTCGCCAATGCTTCACCCGATCGCGGGTGCGTTGAGCCAATGGACTTAGACTTCCAGTCTATCCATGGCTCGTGGCGTTCCATCCACTTCGTGCCCGGAATGAGGTCATACATCGAGTCCAAATCCAGGACTAGGCAACTTTCTAAGCTGTCGAAGTCTGCAAACTTCAGCTTAAGGTAAATCGAGACCTTGGGTACAGAAACCTGTACGCCCGTCGCAAGACGGACCGTGACAACGTCACGAGAACGTGCCTCTAGGGCCTCGGCATAAAGCCGACTCTTCTTCACAGAAGCTCGTCTGACATAATTGTCAGACGCTCCAGAGTCTATCAAGACTCTCCAAGGCTTATCAAAGCCTTTCACGTCCGCAAGGACAACCAGCAACCCTGGCTGGTACACCAACTCGGTGCTAGAAAGCACCGTTTCCTTCGGGGCTTTGTGCTGTCGGCCCCTACCCTGGAATTTAACAGCACTGAGGGATCCCCCAGTAGGGCGCCACGCACCTACTGGGAGCCGTCGTTTACCGACGGCTTGGGCGAGGGCTTCTTACCTACCTCGGCCCCTTAAAGTGAATATCTCGCTGGAGGTTTCGCGGACATCTGTTCCGCAGATGATCCGCACTTCCACACAGGAAGCATCTCAGCGGCCCCTGCCGCTGCAGCATTGCATGGAGCTCCGCTTCAGAACCCATGGAGACAGAGTCAACGTGACTCTTAGCGGAAGGTTTCTCCTCCGCTTCTACCTGACTCAGGTCCATGGGTTCGGGACCCACCTTAGAGGAACGAAAGTTCCTCTCGGCGTTAAACGCCATCTTAAACACCTCCAGGGATTAGGGACGGCTTTGGAATAGCTCCGAACGTGCTGGCCCTTCTCTCAGGCCTCCCATGAACACGGGAATGGACACATCGTCCGAGTACGCTTTCGCGTACATCCCTGCCAGCAGGGTCTTCAGTTCTTAAATATATGTTTCCAAGTCTCTAGTGCCCTGACGGCACCTCAAAAACGCCAGCTGATTCTGGAAAACAAGATGAGGCGTGGCGTACATGTCCATAATCTTCTGCTTAAGGACTTACCAGGTTGAGAACATGTCCGTGACTTACTCCGAAAACGGGAACGCCCATGCACGGTCTTTACCCGTAAGATGGGTCAGTGCAGGTCCCACTTGCAGGTGATCAGCGATCACATTTGCTGTGGCGAAGGCCGTTTCGACCTCGCCGAGCCACACATAAAGGTTATCAACTTTTTCACCGGTGAATTCCTTTATCTTAAAGGACAACGGAGGGCGCACCTCCGTGGACGTGGAATGACTTCCACGAAAATTCGCCTCATGGCCGATGAGGGTGTTGACCCTCGCCTTTACGGCATCAAGGCCCTGCTCCGCTAGGAGATGCATGCCTTCGTCACCCAGTATGGATAACATCCTGTTGAAGGCTTCCTTCTGGACGAGGGTTAACCTTTCCCAATCGTCCTGATTCATCCTTTGCAGAGGATGCCGTAGTCTACCAACACAGGTGTTGGATTGAATACTAGTGCTACCAGATCTAGCCGGTGCGTACACGCACGGTGCGGCTAGCGCACAGAGGAAGACTTTCCTAAAGCGGCGATGTGCCGCTACTTAGCCCATACGCCCTTATAAAAGGGCTTAGTAAGAGAGTTCTCTCTTACTCGGGGCCAAAGCTTTCCCTTTGGTTTACAAGTTATCACAAGCTAACGCCTTGATGAAAGGCTCCCTTACTAAGGGGGTAGCTAAGGGAAGGACTTCCCTTACACTACAACACTCACTGCGCGCGCGACCGGTCGAGGTTGTGCGCCTAGCAGTTTTCAGAGTGAAATGTAAACTGAATGTATATTTAATATGTAATTAGCCTAAATTAATTTAAACTAATGTAAACTATATGTAATACTAAGTAGAACTTACCAAATTCGTACTTAGCCAAAATGTGATGTACACCACCTGTGTACTAACATGTGGCTGGCTGCCACGCCTCCATAAAGGGCTCCTGCCCTGATTGGTTAAAATAACCAATAAGTCCAAACCTTTCGGACCGGTCAATATTGACCTCAATTGTAGTGTATTTATGTACACAACATAACCAAATATAACCAAATGTAACCCTGTTACAGTGGGTGCTCCGATGGAAAATCGGCCTCCGGTGTACAAGACGCCTTCCCAAAAGAGTGCAAGCTCTCAATCAAGATATTTGATGGTACCGAGGTGTAGCGCGGACTTGGAGCGGGTTTCAAGGACTGGGGAACAAGATTCATGCGGCAGATTTCAATTGCCGAATCTTCCTGCGGTTACTATTGGAGCGAGGACATCAAGGTGGATTTGCTAGGCCACTACCTCGGTGGTACCGCTGAAAAGTACTACAACATACGGGTCGACACATGGTGGAACTAATCGACCACTCTCGTGCACGTGATGAATAATATGCTTAATGCATTTCATACAACCATAACCTCTGCACGGGTGATGAAATTGTTCACCAGTCGGAAGAGCCCCATGCGTTCGTGGAACGAACATTTCTTGTACTCGGTGCAGATATCTGAGGCAGTTGACGGCAGTGAGCCGCTCGTACTGGACAATTTTGTCCATTTGGCGTCACCTGATTTAAGGACAATTTTGATGGCTAAGTACGACCATACGCGGAGATTTCTTCGACACGCTGAAGAGTTGACGCACTTTGCGCAAGATCTTTAAGGCGAAACAAGAACTGTGAAGGCCTACTATCTCGACGCAGTCAATTTGGTCGAGGAGAAGAAAAATGTGGTGAAGTGTCATGGGTGTGGCAAAGTAGGTCATAATAGACCGAAATGTCCAAACAAGCCCGACAAAAAATCGATTTCTCGCTGGCTGTTTCGAATTTTGCACCCAAATCTGTTGCAAACACTTGGACTCTTGATTTCGGTGCTAGCATGAATTTGGTTAATCAGCGGAAGTATCTGCCTGATACCGAGCCAGTTGACGGCACGTGTTTCCAGGCTGAAGGAAAACAACTGGAAATTACGTTTAAAGGCTGGATTTTGATAAAAGTCCACGCCAATGGTAAACCAAAGACAGTGCGTGTGGATAACGTCTAGTACGTGGAAAATATCACCAAAAACATCTTTTCGTATGGACTTTTGGAGTAAAAAGGGTGTGAGATGGCCTATGTTAATGGTAACCGTATGCTATTACATACATCCACCCGATCTCAGATTTTTAATATCCAAAAGACCAACAAGGTCTTAACGGTGAATTTCTCGGTGATTATCTATGACGAGACTCATTTCAGGCCGTTATGGCCATTGTTGAAGAAAATGACACAGAATCGGCCCGACAAACAGATGTCCAAAACGGGTCGTTAATGCATTTTCTTGCACGACTTGGACATCTGAATTACGACGCTATAGAACGTTTGGCTAAGGATGCGTCGAGTGTCATCGAATTGACAGACCATAAAAGGATGCACTGTTTGACCTTTTGCCAAAGAAAGCAGACGAAAAAACCGAGGTCTGTCAAGGACAGTGGAACCAACTCACCGATTGATCGTATCGGTGGTATCATATGTTCTGAACTAAAAGGTCCAATTACCCCTAAAGACCGCCTTGTCAACAGATGCATGATCAACTTCGTTGATCATAAATCTAGATCTGTGCGTATTTTTCTCTCCAAAACAAAAGATGTTGCGGTGAAGAAATTTGAACATTTCATGGCTCTTTTCGAACGGAAGTTTAACTGCAAGGTTCATATATTACGTACCGATGGAGGGTACGAATATAAGAACCTGGACGGTTTCTGGATGCAGACTGGTGTTGAGTGACAAATTAGTGAAGCCAACAACCAGTCGAGCAATGGAAAGGAAGAACACATGCACCGCACGGTTATGAACATAGCAAGGTGCATGCTGTTCGCTAGTGGTTTGCCTCTTACTTTTTGGAGAGATGCGGTTCAATATTCTGCATATATATTGAACCGCAGCACGAGTAATTAAAATTCTCGCCGTCAGTAACATTTGGAGGCGCTGACAATCAATCAACCCAACCTTGGTGAGATCGTTGCTTTCGGTTCGATTTGCACTGTGTATAGAAATCCTGGAAATGATTCACTAGTACATCGTGCCCAGGTTGCGGTTGTGGTTGGCAAAAACGAAGAAGTGAAGGGGCTTAATGTTTACCTTAAGAGTGAACGTAAGGTTGTTGTCACTCAACATATCAAAAACGTTGAAACTCTGACCCCGGACCAAAACCTCAAACTTCAACAGACTATGGTGGAAGATCGCCAATCGGGGGGGGGGAATGCGACTACTGCTTCAAGACCCAAGAAGATGAAGGCACGCAAGAAAAAAAGTTGGAAGCGCGAGCGCTGCGTCACACGAAGTGTTTTCAAGTCCAAGCACGAAGATTCAGCTCATAAGGGTGAAGATACAACTGAAACTCCAAGTGCTATCAAAGATGATGGGTCGGTACATTTCGTCAATGAAATGGACCCTAAAATTTTTAAAGAGGCAATGAAGTCCTTCAACAAGGACAAGTGGAAGATTGCAGTTCAGGAGGAGCTAAATGCTTTGGAGCGTAACGAAGTTTAGAGCATCGCCGACAAGCCTTAAGATTGTCGACCCCTTCACACCATGTGAGTGTTCAAGACGAAACTGGACCAAGATGGCGAAATCGAAAGGTTCAAGGATAGACTCGTTGCATGCGGCAATGAGCAACGTTTTGGTATCTAATACACATTAACGTTTGCCGCCGTTATCGATATGAACACCGTGAAGTTGGTTTTAGAGCTAGCGACCAAGTGGCAAGTGCCTGCGAGGCAAGGGGATATTCCGAACGCCTATGTTAAGGCCGAGGAAAACGAACATTATATCTTTCTGTTCATCCACCAAGGCATGAATTTGAAGACAAGTGAGGACGTTCAAGGTGCTCAAGAAGACAAGTTGTTGGGGCTCAAGAAAATGCTTTACGGCCTTAAACAGGCGGAAAGATTATGAAATCGTTTGATTCATGGAAAATTGCTGGATTCGGATTTTCGCAGTGCTTGACGGACATGTGTCTATTTGTCAAGCACTTAAATGGTGAAAACGTTATAGTAGGCATCTATGTTGATTACCTACTAGTAACTGGTACAAAGGAGGATCTCGTAGAGCAGTTTTTTCAAGATTTGAAGTGCATCGAGATTAAAAACCTCGGTAAGGTATCAAAATTTCTCGTCATGCGAGTGACGTTCGAAGACAACTCCGGATACAAGTTGGATCAAGAGGTCACGATTTATGAAGTCATTAAAGACTTCAAGATGGAAGATGCCAACCTGGTCCGCACTCCTATTGGCAAGGATTTCGAGGATATATCGCTTCAATCAAGCGAGCCTCTAAAAAGTACTGGTTTAACGACTATCAAGGATTTCCAGTCTTTGGTCGGCAGCTTGATCTGGATCGCTCGCTGCACCAGACCCGACATTGTGTACGCCGTTCATAAGGCTACTCGACGTACTCATGCCCCCACCACCGCATATTGACAGCTTGCCAAGAAGATTTTGCGTTCCCTCAAGGGTACGAAACATCTTAAGTTGTGTATGGGGTGTGGTGAGGTGGCGAGAAATGAGTTGAGCATCAGGGCGTACAGCGATGCGGATTACGGAGGTTCCAAGAGCGACCGAATGTCGACCTCAGGTGGAATCATCTTTCTCGATGGCGTTTTGGTAGCTTGGGTTTACAAGAAACAAGGTGCCGTCTCATTATCGACCATAGAAGCGGAATTTTTTGCGGCTTCGACAAACGTGGTCATGTTGTTGGGTTTTTAAGAACTCATTGAGGAAGTTCAAGTAAAGATGAAGCTGCCCATGCAATTTTGAATGGATAACCAAGCAGCGATCAAGATTTTCAAGGGCGACCAAACAAGCTCTAGAATGAACCATGTCGACATTCTAGTCAAGTTTATTATCTCTAAGTTAGAGGTTGGACTTATCGAAGCTACCTACGTTTCGACTCAAGATATGCTAGATGATGGACTTACCAAGGATTTAACTGCCTTAAGGTTCGAGTAGCCATGCGCCACGCTCTGCCTTCAACATGTGTGATTTTTCGAAATACACATTGAGGAGGAGTGTTAAACATATTCTGTATACTTTAATTACTAAAATTCGGTAGCATTATTTGTATTTATTTCTTACTTTTTAGCTGCTAAAAATACGGTATCCGTACTCGATTATGAGTGTAGGTATAGTATACCTTCAACTCCTTATGCATATGCATGGTAGGCTAGCTAATCACTTCTCAATAAACTTTGCATTGAACCAGTCCCTGGTTCAATCTACTTCGTCGGACGCATATCAATCTATGTACGGGTGTCATTCTCGCAACTTAGCTGTAATTGGTTGCTGAGATATTGACTTGAGACGATTCGGTAATGTTGCTGTTATTATTCGACATCTACGACCTCACGTTTCCTACACTACTGTGCTACGAAGGACGGAAACACCTTTCAACAGTAACAAATCGAAATTAATTAGGTCAGGTCACAATCTTACTAAGACACCACTTCCACGTTCCTGCTTACAGTCAGTTCCTGTCTGCGCCTTGCCGACACAAACGTACTATGTCAGTTAGCGTACTTGCGTACTAAGATGCTACAGTAGGAGAATTCTGAAGTAAGTATATTAGAATTAAGTAAAAACCTAATCTAATAAAATGTATATGCATATTTGAGTAAAACCCACAAAATTGAGTATGTACCCAAAACTCCTTTACTGAAAGTCGCACTGCCCGAATACGCGCGACGCACGGCGCGACCGAATTTCGGGCCAATTTAACACTCCTTCTCGACTTTCACATAAACCAAAGTCACTCGCACGCGTTCACCCTCAGACCCAGCCCTTGTTGCATGAACATTAACCTTGAAAAACTTGACCCTTTTGTGAACACGTCTACAAGCATACTCTGACTTGGCTCGTAACTTACGTCGATAACACCTTCACGTCCCTTGGCAACCATAAAATTCAACCTAACGTCTATGTGCTTGGTCCTCGAGGTCTTGCAATCACCATTCATCACCTTGATCGCCGTTTGATTGTCACATCGCAGCTGCATCTGGAGCTTCATAATCAATCCAATCTCCATCGCTATTTCACGCATCCCAAGCAATTCACATTCCATCGCCGACGCTGCGTAAAATTCCGCCTCCATCGTCGATAGCGATACACTTGACTGCCGCTTGCACATCCAATGCGTAACCTTTCCATCAACTATCGTAACTTTACGACTCACCGATTTCCGATCCGTTTTCGCACCTGCAAAATCTGCGTCACTATATCCAACAATCGTTAAATTCATTCCATTTGGTAAACTTGTACTTTGTGTCGATCTCCATCTTCAGCTTCATATCCACGCTTCCCTCCAAGAAACGCAATATTTTCTTAGCTAATCTCCAATCCAGACCACTTGGTGCATGTGCCTTCCGCGTCGCCTTTTGCACCGCATACACTATATCAGGCCTAGTGCAGCGGGCAATCCATAGTAAACTCCCTGTAAGCGACTGAAAATCCTTCACACTTGGTGGTCGTACTTTCCACTTATACTTAACAGTGTCTGCTCCTTTAAAATTTCATTTTCGTAATCATAAGTAATCGGCACTCTCACTGTTTTTTCATCTTCAAGCTTGTAAGTCGTTAATAAATCTCTAATCATTTCTTTGATCGAGTAAATATCCATCGTTATCATTGTAAGTAACTCGCATCCCCAAAAACTTAGATACCTTGCCGAGATTCTTGATTTCCAACACCTCCATATTCTCGAAAAACTTTTCCACACACGTCACATTGGTTCCAGTAACAAGTAAATCATCGACATATACGCCGACCACCACTATTTCGTCATCAAATCTCTTGTAATACAAACAGACATGTACTGATCTGTGTATACACGTAGTGTACTAATTTCCATGTAGCAGGCAATTCCATAGTCTGCCTTCCTGCTTCAAACCGTAGAGAGTCTTCCGTAATCATAATATCAACTTCTTCACATCTTGAACCTTGGGTTCATCCAGCTTCTCTTTCTTGATCTTCATTCCATTCGGCACATACAGGAAAATCTCATGTTCATCTTCTAACGCTTTTACATAAGCGTTTGGTATCTCTCCATGTAACGCACGCACATTCCACTTCCTTGCGACTTTATATATGTACTTAACCGTAGACATTTCCATCACAGCTGCGAAAGTCAGCTCGTAATTTATTCCATATCTATGCTCATTGCCACATGCCACTAATCTCGCCTTAAATCTCTCGAGATTTCCATCTGCATCAGTTTTCGTCTTGAAGACCCATTTTGTATGTAACGGCCTCACATTCTCAGGCCTGCGAATCACCTCCCAAACTTGGTTATCTTCAAGCGCATCAATTTCGGTCTTAGTCGCTTTCACCGCTTGTCCTTATTTGCACTACTTACTTCCTCTTTATAACTCTTCGGGTCACTTTCCATTATCAAGCTCACTTCTTGTATTGGAGTTTCATTGTCTTCAACTTCGATTGTTGTTTCCGCGGCCTTTTTTGCTGCGTACTTTTGCGTTACTTGTCGTTCACGCGTCCACCAGGCTTTCTTTTTGCCCTTCCCTTTTTCTGCATGTTTCACGCTAATTCCTCCGCCTTCCTGCGTACTTGCAACTGCGTTTCCAAACGATCGTGATTCGTCAGCTCTTTCTAAAGGTCCATCGCTTCCTTCACTCGAAATTCCATTTACAATAGCCATCACTGAACTTCCAAAACTTGACCTTGCTCTGTCAACTTTTCTTCGATAGTGAGCACGTTATTACATATTTTCACATGCGCCATGCCTCGTCCAGTCTTTCTGCACACCATGGCCCTTTTTCCATCGATTTAAGATAGCGTACAACCCTTTTTCTCCAGTACTCCATACGATAAGACATTCCTCGTAAGGCGTTCCACGAAAAAAACCTTTGGGATCTTGAGGAGGGTCTCCTTCTGCCCGCACATCACGTATATGTACACGGATCCCTTTCTATTGATCTGTAGCTGTTGACCATCGGCTTCGTAAAATACACCCGTAACAGTCTCCACATCCGCAAGACAAGACAACTCAAATCATGCGTCAAATGCATGCTGGCTCCAATATCCAAGATCCATCTTTCCTTTTTTAAACTACCACTTTAACTTCCGACCATCAACGAAAAATCTTCTCTTTTTTCTTCATTTTTAGGCAATTTGCTCGAATATGCCCCTCTTAACCACACTCAAAACATGTCCTCATAGTTGGCGACCTTCTGCCCTTGTCTGACACCACATTTACTGCGCCACCATGATATGTTCTCGGCATCCTTCGCTAATCTCCACAGCTTGAGCGAACTGGCAGAGCTCCTCTGCTTGACGCAAGTAGTCTGGCCGCGTATGGTCGTACTTGGAGATGAGGATCTGCCTCATCTACGGCGCAGCATGGTACATAACATTGTTGAGTACTAATGACTCACAATTTGGACCAACAGCGTCAGCTATCGCGGTAAGATACAAGAAACGATCTTACCACGACCTTCCGATCAACTTCCGCGCCGTAAACAACGTCATCCCTTGCCCCGGTGTTATTTGCACGTTAAAAACAGACAGTCTCTTGTCCATTATATACCATAGGGCGGGTTTCTCACACCACCACAATTCTACTTGACGGTTGTAGTAGGCCTCTGCTGGGCCCGCCAAGTAATGGCCCATCCTATTCACCTTTACGTCCTCTGGCCACAGATAGCCACATGCGCCTTCGGAAAGGCTCACTTGCCTTAAAAACTTTCGGCCCCATGCCTGAAAGCCCGAACCAAGACCTTTGTATAGTTCCACACCGTCAAAAGGTCTAATCTGAAAGCGCTTTTTCTTTGGTGAAGGGGTCCTTACCTCCCCAAACACCTGCGCTGCACCATTTCCCTGCCCCGCGTGCATATTGGGGGGGGCAATTGCCGTTTCCTTGCTGCTCATAATGTACTCCGGCATCTGGTATCCTCCATCTCGAAAACGCGTCCTTTCCAGCGTAGCAAATGCCTTCAAAACTATGTTTCCCTTGAAAACCAGTCATGTTGCCTTTTATGTCGTCTTTGCTTCCACCCTGTTGGACTTTGCGCTCTATAACGTCATTATCACTCATGTTTATTGCCTTGTACTGCCTGCACTTGCTTCCACTTGCTAATGCGGTTCCAATGCGTGCGAAAATATGCGTGACGTAACTTGTACTAACTCCACGTAATAAGTAGCCACTTAAATCCACGTGAATAGATCCAAACGTAATAAACTGAAAGTAATTAGGTCAGGTCACAATCGTACTAATAATCCACTTCCGCGTTCCCACTAATAGTCGGTTCCTATCTGCGCGTTGTGCGCACAAACGTACTATGCCTACTCAGCGTACTTGCGTACTAGGATTCTACAGTTGGAAAATTCTGAAGTAAGTATATTAGAATTAAGTAAAAATCTAATCTAATAAAATGTATATGCAGGTTTGAGTAAAACCCCACAAATAGAGTATGTACCCAAAACTCTTCACTGAAAATCGTAACTGCCCGAATACGCGCGACGCACGGCGCGGCCAAATTTCGGGCCAATTTAACACACCCAGCGACGCTATGTTCATCTTGGTGTCCGCCATGGGCGCGTGCACAACATTTTTGACCTGGGGCTGCTCCTCCTGCTGACTTCCATCTTATCCAGTCGATCCACTATTGAAACAAGCATCTTTATCAGCGCTGGGTCCATGTTTTCCGCGTTTGTCCCCAATTTACCTTCCGTATCGGCCTGACTCTTCGTTGGGCTCATAACCTGTTGAACGTTGCGCTCTATGTCCTCACTATCACTCATACTAACTACGCCGTACTGTATGCACTTGCTTCTTCTAGCTAATGCGATTCCAAACCGTACGAAAATATGCGCGATAACATTGTACTAAATTCACGTAATAATTAACCACTTAAATCCACGAGAATAGTTCCAAACGTAACAAATCGAAAGTAATTAGGTCAGGTCACAATCGTACTAAGAAACCACTTCTACGTTCCTGCTTACAGTCAGTTCCTGTCTGCGCCTTGACGGCACAAACGTACTATGTCAGTTAGCGTACTTGCGTAATAAGATGCTACAGTTGGAGAATTCTGAAGTAAGTATATTAGAATTAAGTAAAAACCTAATCTAATAAAATGTATATGCATATTTGAGTAAATACCACGAAATTGAGTATGTACCCAAAACTCCTTTACTGAAAGTCGCAACTGCCCGAATACGCGCGACGGACGGCGACCGAATTTCGGGCCAATTTAACAAGAACGAGATCATTTTGTACGTTTTGAAATTAACCACCTGCACAAGCGCGGGAATCCGCAAGCATTCACGTGCTTTTATCAATATATAATAGAATTCCGTCCGTCTGGTGTACGTAGCTCTCATTTGGATTGCTGAAATTGACTGACTTACGTAGAATAGCATCCAGATTGACTTACGTAGAATCGAATATTAATCTAAGTCCATATGTCAGGAAGGATTAAATGACGGCGGGGCATAAAATGACTTACGTAGAATAGCATTCAGCTTGACTTACGTAGAATAGCTTCCCGCCAGACTTACTGACTTTACACATGGCAGATAACATAGAAACTGCACACATAAAAGTGCTATTACCTGCTGAGAACATATCTGGCATGCACGTCATGCGAAACGTTGTATGTGAAGAGGCGCTCAATTAGATAGAAAAATGCGAAGTCATGGCAAATAGATATACACTATATTCTATAGTGTATATCTATTTGCCATGACTTCGCATTTTTCTCAGGTCAACCCCAATTTACATTCTGCAGTGTTACAAATATTAAAATTATTGTGCCGTTGGTACAACGGAGAACTTTGCTAGTTCGAAATAAAAACGTAAACAATTTTTGGAGGTGATTCTTGCGAGACACAGATATCGCAAAGCTTACGCTTTAAGTACGACTTGGTGTTTCTTGCAGTATTGATGTAAAAACTTTCTTGGAGACGCCTCCACTGAACGCCGAGAACTAAGTGTATACACTCTAGAGGATAATGAAAATCACAAAATCACATTGATACGTCATTCCACGCCAACTTTCTGCATCTCATCGCCACCAAATACTCCCTTGAAACCAATCTTTTGGTGTCCGTTAGCGGCGTACATTAAAAGATTGCTTTCAAGGGAGTATTATGATGATCCCATCGTCCTGCAACTGAAGGATATCTGTAGCGTTGGGGACAGAAAATCGACATCAGTCTGCGAAAGCTCAACATGTAGATGATAAGTATCGTTGTGAATCAACCATCGAAGAAACTGTTGACATCCTCTTCGCGAGCAGCTCGAGGCAAGGTGTATCGATCTAAAGTGGACTTGGGGAGGGCAGGAAGACGAGATCGAGCTCCATATACTCCTTCCATTATCAGCATAATTTCCCTCGAAGACAGGAATGAGAAACACGGTTAGTTCTAAGACTCAAAACGTCAGCAGCAATCCAGAAACCACGAAAGAAACGTAATCGCCACTATTAGCCACAATCTTACACAGAAACACCATACAACCTAATAATTCCAAATCCGAATTACGAGAAATCTGCACTTGAAATGATGTACGCCCAGAAAAAAAAACTTCGGGAGACTTCCGGTGAGCCAAGTACGCTTATTCGCGTTTTAACCGGGGATAGTTGGAACGGAAGGGGACTTAGTTAACACCCATGTAGAGAATTTTTTTATTACACTTTAGTTTTGCAAAATGCCTAACTACCTCTGCTCTAACTGTTAATGTTAACACCCATGTAGAACGTACTGCGACTTATTTGGGTGGGGGGAAGAGCACAAAATCAAGAAATATGTATGGAGAAATTTTAATTTCAACAAATAAAGAAATATTACCATTTATCTATGGAAATAGACATGATCATACTATAATTAATTTAAAAAATGTTTCTTTTTTCTGAAACGTATTTTTAAATTAATAAAACATATTATAGGGGGTGTCAAACATTAGAAACTTCAGCAGGTTTATATCACTTTTTAAGGGTGTGTTTTCTAGATATTATTTGGACCGTAGTTCAGCTGTTATTCCCCGTATCAAAGCCTGACACACCTTAGATAACAAGTGCAAGGAGTGGAACTGCATTGCCATAAATACAAAAACAAAAACATCTGGACAAACGCGGCCACAAAACAACCCCCCCCCTCAACCCCCCGCTAATATCAGGTGTATCCTGAACAGTACTCGTTACGCCTTTACAATCTATTCGAATGTGTTAGTCTTTGTGTCTTTCTAGTCTTGCTACGCGTCGTGGCACCATTTGGCGTCTCGGATGCCGAGAAATTTACCTTGTTGGCCTATACTTCCGTCGTGGTGGGCGGCATTTGTACCGTTTTTTCTTGTCAGGCACGCCCGAAAAGGTGACAGTGACAAAGTGGCAGCAAGGAGGATCTGCGCTAGCACCAAGTCCCGTGATGGAAGAGATTAAAGGGCACGGACTCGGTCAGTTTTGTGAATAAATGCCAGCTAGTGACGTGGTATCCGAGTCCATGACGTGAACATGTTGGTTCAATCTGACCAGGTTTTATCAAGTAGCGATCGTGTACATGTTCACGAGACGGATCGTGAACATCATCCAAGTCTTCCTCTAGTTCTACCCGATTGTCACACTGGAAATGTCGGCGACTTCAATTGTCATTGTGCCGTTACTCGTATATCTCTCTGGCTTTGTCGCAACCTTTTTTTTGCGTCAATTGAATGAATCCATGGGACGCGCCGGCTCGTTCGCGCTCGGAGCTGGTTTCATTGTCCTACTGCTCACATTTTCCTACTATCTTTCCCCGGACACGGCCCTGTGGATCTATCCACTCTCGCGTATCTTGGACATGAGCAACTCGATCAGCATGGTCAAGTCCGTCTGTCTCACGGGCGATTTGGTGGGCACGCACGTCGAAAGTGGCGCGTTCGTCTACGATGCCATGACTTTTACCGACAAGATCTCGAATGGACTTGCCATCCTCTTTATTCAAAACACGCGGAAGCAGTGGCAATACATGCCACAGGCAGATGACGCGTTCTTACGACAAGTGTACTGCATCTTGCCGTCCGTCGCGGCGCTCCTTGGTCTATTCACGATCCTGTTCATGCGAATAGAAGGTCAGTGCCACCTGCCACAAAAGGTAACCAGTGCTTTCAGCAGTCGACCGGAGGATCTCGAAACGCTGAAGGCGGGAAGTGGCACGTACCCACGCTATTGCTCGGTCTAGCTTTAGAGATAGGATAGAGACATGAAGCTATAAAAAAGTGTTTTTTGCTTTGCTTTCTTTTATAAGATGGTTTCAGATGGAACAACGGTGTAGATTCAAGTGAGATTAGGACAAATCTTATTCACCACCTCTGGAGGTGGTGAATAACATTAAAAGCGGAATAAGGTCCCAATCTCATCATCTATTTTTGCACTTTTTGCCCACTGAAATTACACCCGATTTGCTGATGTTTGACACCCCCTAATACAAAGAAATGAAGAATCGGATCTGGTATTAAGGATTTAGAGTAATTACACCGAACCCGACGATTTACATTAGATATTCACAAAACCCCACCCATTTTTCAAAACTCACAGGAACCACGATTCTATTACGGTTACGCCTCAATAGTAATTAGCCGAACTATAATAATTAGGTCAAAATGTTCAACACGTAAAGCTTATCTTTTCTTAAATAGCATTAAAGTCGAGATACCTTCGGTTCAGCTGCCTAGAAGCGCATGGATGACCCAGGTGGGACTGGGAGTGTACAAGGCAGCACCGGGCAAAGAATCATATGACTCGGTTCTTTCGGCTCTACATCAAGGTCACCACCACATTGATACTGTACGACTGTACGAGAACGAGGCAGATGTAGGGCGCGCTGTGGGGGACTCAAGCATTCCGCGGGAACATATTTTTATTACGACAAACTAACGCGCGATCCACTGGGGGTCTGATGTAACAGAGGTTTATTTTGGTTACATTTAGTTATGTTGTGTACGTAAGTACACTACGGTTGGGGTCATTATTGACCGGTCCGAAAGGTTTGGACCTAATGGTTATTTTAACCAATCAGGGCAGGAGCCCTTGGTGGAGGCGTGGCCTCCTACCACGTGTTGGTACAAAAGCGTGTACATTACATTTCGGCTAGATACGAATGGAGTAAGTTCTACTTAGTATTACATATAGTTTACATTAGTTTAAATTAATTTAGGCTAATTACATATTAAATATATATTCAGTTTACAAAACACACCAATCCAGCTAGACGCACGACCTCGACCGGTCGCGCGTGCTGTGAGTGTTTGTAGCCAAAGGGACTACCTCCCTTAGATACTACCTTTCTAAGGGAAGCCTTGTTTCAAGGCTTTAGTTAACTCTAACTGGTAAACCAAGGGAAATCTTGGCCCCGCGTAAGAGAGAACTCTCTTACTAAGCCCTTTTATAATGGCGTATCGGCTAAGTAGCGGCACATCGCCGCTTTAGGAAAGTCTTCCTCTGTGCGCTAGCCGCACCGTGCGTATACGCACCTGCTACATCTGGTAGCACTGGTAGTCAATCCAACACCTGTGTTGGTAGACTACGGCATCCTCTGCAAAGGATGAATCAGGACGATTCGGAAAGGCTAACCCTCGTCCAGAAGTAAGCCTTTAACAGGCTGTTATACATACTGGGTGACGAAGGCATGCAGCTCCTAGCGGAGCAGGGCCTTGATGCCGTAAAGGCGAGGGTCAACACCCTCATCGGCCATGAGGCGAATTTTCGTGGAAGTCATTCCACGTCCATGGGGGTGTGCCCTCCGTTGTCCTTTAAGATAAAGTAATTCACCGGTGAGAAAGGTGATAACCTTTACGTGTGGCTTCGAGAGGTCGAAACGGCTTCGCCACAGCGAATGTGATCGCTGATCACCTGCAAGTGTGACTTGCACTGACCCATATCACGGTCAAAGCCCGTACATGGGCTTTCACGTACGGTCACGGACGTGTTCCCAACCTGGATGTCTTTAAACAAAATCTAATAGACATGTACGCCACGCCTGATCTGGTTTTCCAGAATCAGCTGGCGTTTTTGAGGTGCCGTCAGGGCACTAGAGACTTGGAAACATATATTACAGAACTGAAGAGACTGTTGGCACGGATGTACGCGAAAGCGTACTCGGACGATGTGTCCATTCCCGTGTTCATGGGAGGCCTGAGAGAAGGGCCAGCACGTTCAGAGATGTTCCGATTCCGACCCCAATCCCTGGGGGAGGCGTCAAGATGGCGTTAACGCCGAGAGAAATTTTCGTTCCGCTATGGTGGGTCCCGAACCCATGGACCTGAGTCTGGTCGAAGCGGAGAGAAACCTCCAGCTAGGAGACACTCGGAATCCTTCCCGCAGGGCTTCGAAGCGGAGATCCTCCCAATGCTACAGAGACATGGGCCACTAAGATGCTTCCTGTGTGGAAGAACGGATAATCTGCGGAACAGATGTCCTAAAACCCCAGCGAGACTCTCGCTATAAGGGGCCGAGGGAGGGAAAAAGGCCCTCGCCCAAGCCGTCTGGAAACGACGGTTCCCAGTAGGTGCGGGCGCCCTACTGGGGGATCCCTCATTGCTGTTAAACCCCAGGGTAGGGGCCGACAGCACAAAGCCCCGAGGGAAAAGGTGATTTCTAGCACCGAGTTGGTGTACCAACCAGGGTTGCTGGTTGTCCTTGCGGACGTGAAAGGCTTTGATAAGCCTTGGAGAGTCTTGATAGACTCTGGAGCGTCTGACAATTATGTCAGACGAGCTTCTGTGAAGAAGAGTCGGCTTTATGCCGAGGCCCTAGAGGCATGTTCTCGTGACGTTGTCACGGTCCGTCTTGCGACGGGCGTACAGGTTTCTGTACCCAAGGTCTCGATTGACCTTAAGCTGAAGTTTGCAGACTTCGACAGCTTAGAAAGTTGACTAGTCCTGGATTTGGACTCGATGTATGACCTCATTCTGGGCACGAAGTGGATGGAACGCCACGATCCATGGATAGACTGGAAGTCTAAGTCCATTGGCTCAACGCACCCGCGATCGGGTGAAGCATTGGCGAGTCAGGAACCCACCTTTGCTCGATCACAAAAACGATTATGGCGTGAGATGCCAGGGATTGTGATGTCTGAAATGATCATTCCCAATGGCGTTAAGGAAGAGTTCCTTAACGAGGGGGATTCGGCGGTTAATCCCCACGCCGTTATAGGCGAGACTGGTGAGTCGCCAGTGATAGAGGTGGATTCCTCTGAGGTTAAGCGCGAGGCGCTTAGAGAAGAGTCCCGAAGTTCGTCTCTTCTGCAGGTCGGAACAGATTCCTACCACGCCGTGTCCGGCGAACAAGTTGCGACTCCAGTGGTAGGGGTAGAGACCCCTGTGGTTAAGCGCGAGGCGCTTCCAAGCGAAGAGACCCGAAGTTTGTCTCTTTCGCACGTCGGAAATGATTCCGACTACGCCGTTATAGGTGAGACCGGCGAGTCACCGGTGGTAGAGGTAGAGACCTCTGTGGATAGGAACGTGGCGCTTCCAATAGATGGGACAATTGACTCCCCCCATCTGGGTCCCGGGAAGAGTCCCGAGGCCAGTAGTCAGCAGTCCTGTAGGATGCTGAATAGTGTGACAGGTGTTGTCACGGAAGGCGTAAGCCTGGAACTTTTGCCTGGGGTAGGCGAACTATTGTCGTTGGAGGAGATGTCCTTCAACGAATTTGAAGCTGCTTTGAAAGCAGGTCAAATCGACGAAGTTGTCGTACTACTTCCGGAAGATAAGTTGAACTCCTCATCCACGATGGACGAGTCAGTTTTGGTGCAAACCAAACAGGCATTGAATGCCCGAAGCGGCCTCAAGATCCTTGCGGTTCCTGAGGACCCTTACCATTCCTTATTGAAGAAATTTGGAGATGTCATTAGTGACAACCCGCCGATGGGGTTACCACCGTATCGGGGAGTCCGACATGAAATTGATTTGGTTCCTGGAACCAAATACTGCGTCACGAGGCAGTGGCCTCTCCCCAAGGAGCAATGCGACGTCATCGACGCATTCTTTAAGGGAAAAAAAGAGGCAGGGATGGTGTGGGAGATCAAGTCTCCCCACTCATCTCCCACATTTTGTGTTCGTAAACCGAACGGAAAGTGGCGCATTGTGTATGCGTACAACAAGGTGAATGCATCTACTGTACCCATGCAGACTCCGATTCCTCGGAAGGATGTCGTCCAGAGCAATACGGTGGGCTGTACTGTGTACAGTGCCTTAGATCTGGTGGACGCGTATTATCAGGTGCTCATGCGAGCATCAGATATTACGCTTACAGCGGTCAGCACGCCTAGCGGCATGCTGTGGGAGTGGCTTGTTATGCCACAGGGGATTTCGAATGCACCAGCGACTTTTAATGGCGTGGTGACTCAACTCTTCTGCCCTCATAGAAAGTACGCTCAGACGTACTTCGACGATACATTCGTTCATAGTCGCGCGGAAGGCGGCTCGTCTGATGTTCAGACGCACCTGATACACCTTCGAGCGGTGCTCGAATGTATGCGAGAGCATAAGTTATATGCAAACGCATCCAAATGTATCTTTGGTGCTGAGGAAATTCCTTTCCTCGGATGCTTCATCGGTAAGGATGGAGTGCGGGCGGATCCTGCGAAGGTGAAAGCCATTGTGGAGTGGCCTTTGCCGGTAAATCTTAGAGATTTACGGAAGTGGCTTGGATTATCCAACTATCTCCCCAAGTACAGCGAGAACTACGTTGAGATGGCGAAGCCATTAACTGACCTTCTTAAGAAGGACGTGGATTGGTGTTGGAAAACCTAACACCAAACCGCCTTCGGAGCGGTTAAGGGAAGCTTGTTAATAGCTCCCGTTCTTGCTCTCCCAGATTATGGGAAACCATTTAGCGTCGTCTGCGACGCCTCCGATTTTGCAATCGGATGTGCTTTGTTACAAGCAGACTATGCGGGACGGGAACGCGTGATTGCGTTTGAGTCGAGGCAGCTTAAAGCTGCGGACGGAATTATCACGTTCATGATAAGGAGCTACTTGCTATGAAGTATGCTCTTGTCCAATTTAGGGTTCACCTACTCGGCTCAAAGCCGTTCGTGGTTTATACAGACCACGCGTCCTTACGGACAGCGAAAAAGTCGCCTCATCTCTCGCAACGGATAGCCCGTTGGCTCTCCTTCTTTGCGGAGTACAATTTTGAGGTAAAGTACAAACCTGGGAAACAGAATGTACTTGTAGACGCGTTGTCGCGTCGTCCCGATTACGAGCTCGCTCACGCGACATTCGTCACCTCGTCTGTGGTGGATCTCATACGCCAGGCGTATGAGAAAGACCCACAATGTACGGCGCTTATCAGCGTGTTGGGTGGAAAGGGACTTGGCTCGTCTGAGCCTACCCTGTCAAGTCGAGCTAAAGCTCGGTTACACCGTTACAGATACTGTGACGGTTTGCTATATTATAGCACGAGCGCGGAGGACACTCCGCGGGTGGTTGTTCCTCATGATGAGGAACTGAATCACAGAGTCCTCTTTGAGGCACATGACGCCCCTACCGGGGGTCATTTAGGTCGGGATAAGACCTACATCGCTTTAAGCGCTTCGTATTGGTGGCCCAACATGTATAATTGGGTCGGTGCGTATATACGCACCTGTGAGACGTGTCAGGGGTTAAACCCTCTGAAAGTTCAGCTGCGCCTTTGGCGATCTTATCCGTTCCGATGGAGTGTTGGAAATCCATTAGTATGGATTTTATCTTGGTTTTCCGAAATATAAGGCCGGTAACACCGACATTTTGGTCTTTGTAGACCGTTTGAGCAAGATGGCTCACCTGGCGGCGGTGCCAGAATCCATTGATGGACAAGAAATAGCGAAAGTGTTCCTAGACCGTGTCTTTCGACAGCATGTTCTACCTGATTCCCTTATATCGGATAGAGATCCCCGTTTTACGGGACAGTTTTGGGGGGCGATGTTTAAGGTGCTGGGCACCAACTCCTCATGTCCACTGCGGATCATCCTCAGACGGACGGACAAACGGAACGCGTTAATCGCGTTGAGGAAGATATTCTCCGGAGTTTATGTCCGGATTCTCCACAGAGTTGGAGTGAGATGCTTCCTATGGCCGAATTTGCTATAAACAATTCGGTTAATGCATCTACGGGGTTTACCCCGTTTTACGTGAACGTATTAGTGAATCCGAGGGTTCCGTTGATGCCACGTGTGTGTGGCCCAGGGTTTGAGGGGGGAGGATTCCCTGATGTCAGCCCTGTATCTGTGCGAAAGCACATCGATAAGTTTTTATCGACGTGCCTTAGTGTCTTATGTAATTTTTTTCATAAATTTATAAAATATTTTTACGATACGTCTGCGATGCCATGGAGGAAAGCCACGACAAGCAGAAGGAGCAAGCTGACCGCAAGGGGCGGCGTAACAAAAAGGTGTACAAAGTAGGAGAAAGTGTTTTATTGAACGCTAAAAATCTTCCTACACATGCACTTTCAAATGTGTTGCGCAATAAACTGCGCCCCAGGTTTGTGGTACCCTTTAAGGTACTAGCCCGAAAAGGCTTATCGTATACCTTGGACATCCCGAAAGGGATGCGTACGCATCCAACCTTTTATGTCGGTATGCTTAATCCATACCAGGACCCGGAGGCGGGCCCCCTCCTGGAGGGGGGTGGAAAGGCGGATAGCCGTAAGATCCGTAAGGCACGGCAGGGCGAAGGAAGCCCTAAAGGGCTAAAATGCGACCACGAAGCTCCGCAACGGTCGTCTCGAGAGAGGCAAGCCGCCTCTCGAAGCGATCAGTGGCATCCCGCTCATCGCGGATCCCCTCGTGTATATCATGGATGCGATGGCTGTGTCGATCACAGCGTTCGCGAATCTCACGTCGCGATTGCGCGACCTCCTCCTCCAATGCTTGATGCGGAGGGTACTCCACACTTTCATGTGGAGCGGCTGATGACGCGACTCCATCATCGAGGTCAAACCCAGTATCTGGTGAAGTGGAAATGTTATCCACACTCACAGAGTTCGTGGGAGTTCGAGACACCCCTACGGCAGGATTGCCGCGACGTCGTTGACGCTTTTGAGCGGGAGAATCCCGCTGTAGGTCAACGAGCAGAGGGGCATGGGAAGCCACTATTCAAAAAAGAATACACATATCTCTTTTTACTAAAAATAAAAAAAAATATTCTACAGGACTTTCACCTTTTTTAGTAAATTTTTCAGAATTTTTCAAAAAATTTAGGAACCACCCTCAAAACCTTTTAAAAATCAATGATCGATAGTGAACAAGTACTGTAAAGGAAAGGTCAAAAAGAACTTTTGAGTAGGCAATTTTACATTTAATTAAAAAATATTATTATATTTATACAAATGAATTTTAAAAATATCGATATCCGGTGCACGTATGCATGCAGCATATTTTAGACCAGGGGGTGTTAATCAAGATTTAACTAAAGGTTTATTAAATGATATTTATATTTTTTGTGATCAATTTAATACTAGAAGCAACTCGTAAAATAATTATCCGAAAAATGAAAAAAATAGGATTTGTTTGGATTCGAATTTTTCCAGATATACCTGTTACTACAAAACCAACTGAAAATCGTATGGGTAAAGGAAAAGGAACTGTGTCTTTTTGGATAGCTAAAGTTAAAAAATTCCTGATGAAATGATTGCAAAACCTAAACCGATGTGGAGTACTCCTACACGTATAAAAACAGGTTGTCCTCAAAATATAGGTCGCGCTCACACTGTCTTCGGACACCATGGTGGAGACAGGGACGCTGGCGTAGCGCGTGCGATACGGAGCACGTAACTGCTCCATCGCTTTGGCTTTGGCAAATGTCAGGCGCAACACCCTCTCCACCCAAATGTATCGACGGGAATAGCTGTCATGAAGCTCATTGAAGCTGGGGAGAAGTTTCTCCCCTTCCGCCCAAGCGCGGAACTTCTTCTCTGCATCATCAGCACTTTCTCCCGGAAAAAGAACGAAAGGAACCTCGCGGAGGTTCTCAACAGGGGCACCCTGTGCCTGCCTGTTTATGCTCTCTTGGTATGAGACGCTAGTGCGCTGCTTTTGTGCAAGCAGTTGTTGCCGGAGTTTCTCACGGCGTTCGCGTTGATACGGCTGTTCAGCCGCGGGGCCAAGGGTATAGGACGCTAAAATGGTCCTTACCAAACGCCTGGCCCACCTTGGAAGGTCACGAGGATCATCAAAATTATAAGATGCCCTTGACGGGCGTTTGGGGGCGCGTAACGCAGCCCTTAGTGCCTGTGCGTCAAGTTGGGTGTCTTGAGCTGCGTCCAGCTCATAAGTGACGATCGCCTTTGGCGATTCGGATGTATCATCCGATATGGGCAGGGGTGGTGCACTGGTTAGCGCATTTTCCACGCGTGTGGGGAACGGATTAGGATGCCGACAACGCCGTTCGGCGCTGTTGGAGAGGCTAACCGTTTGGGAGGTATCCCCAAGGGCATCCACCTCCGAGTTTTCGGAGTAGTCTACCTCTTCTAGAGGAGACGCCAAAGCACCACTGGAGGTGTACATATGGAGGGCCAGAGGAGCTGGCGTTGGAGTTCTCCAACATGATTTTGATTATTGCGTAAGCAATAGTCTTGATGGGGGAGGATGTAACGGGGTTGCATTCGAGTTAAAAATAATGTTGGTGTACATGAGTACACCACGGTTGAGGTCGGTATTGACCTGTTTGAAAGGTATTGAACCTTTTGTTATTTTACCAATCAGGGCAGGAGCCCTTGGTGTGGTGGTGTGTCAGCCATCCACGTGTCAGTACACAGGTGTGTACACTACATTTTAGCTAGGTACGAATTAGGAATATTCTACTTAGTATTACATATAGTTTATATTAGTTTAAATTAATTTAGGCTAATTACATATTAAATATATTCAGTTTACATTTCACTCTAAATAGCAGACGTGCGACCTCGACCGGTCGCGCGCGCAGTGAGTGTCGTAGGTAAGAGGGAGCTCTCCCTTTACTTACATCCCGTAAAGGGAATACAGCCGTTAAGGCTACGTAGTAAACCAACCCGGGAATCTTGGACCCGAGTAGGAGAACTCTCCTACTGAGCCCTTAACAAGGGCGTATCGGCTAAGTAGCGCTAGCTACCACTTTAAGGAAGAGTCTTCCTCTGTGTGCTAGTCGAAACGTGCGTATACGCACCGGCTACAATATCGTACACCGGCCACTAAACCACGGGCACATCACGGTACATCAGGTATGGTATGCCCGGTGGAAGTGCAAACTCGTGGGCGCCCTCAAGTCAACGAGTCACCGCTATTATCCGAAACACGGAAATAAAACCATTTGATGAAAATAAACAGGACGCTGGAAGCGCACGGGCATGGGTTACTTGATTCTCGCATGTGGAAAACATTTTACATCGGGATGAGAATCAACGCTTAGGAATGTTCGTTGATAGTTTGACAAGTATGGCTTCATGGTTGTATGAACAACTAGCAGATTATGTGAAATATGATTGAATGCGGTGATAATCCTTTTCTAGAGAAATTTTGCGTAATAAAGTGTCGCCCCGAGTTATGTAGTCAAAATTGACGCAAAATTAAGATGCGTCGGCAACTACCTATTTGTAATGGGGTGCCATTACATAATTGATATTCAAGTTAGAATATCACAGTTTAATTTCAGACGCGTTGTCTGAAATTTAAATAAGAGATTATAAGCTATTATAGTCTAAGAAGGAAAAGTCGATTCGGTATAAATACCAAATCTTGCAGGTTAACTAATAGTACAGTTAGTTAAAGACTTGATATT
>CM047586.1:2023469-2051111 GCA_026184515.1 Peronosclerospora sorghi
AATCTTGCAGGTTAACTAATAGTACAGTTAGTTAAAGACTTGATATTATTATATTAATTAGTTAGTTACTATACTATTAGTCTCTAAACCACCCATTAAATAAACACTCTTAATTTGCGTTCTAACAGATAAGTGAATATTTATATATTTACTTTTATTATAGGATTAGTTGTTACCAACTAATCCTGCCCTAATTGTATTGCGCGCTTCCTCGCAAAATACAGTGTAAGCCTGTAACAGGATCAGTCCGATTACACTATTTGTACCGACTAAATGCAGCATCGTTGCGAGCGGGAATGATTTTAGAGATTTGTATAACACCTCACTGTTCAAAGAACATATTCAGCAGTTTTTTATACTATTCATGATCGCACAATACAGATGCAGAACCAGCACATGACTTTTGCGACTATTGATGAGCTAGAAAGGGTGATGACCAAACATGAGGCGCGTCTTATGAGACCTGGGAAGAAGACGGCTGTACGAAAGAACGCTGAAGTGATTATGAAGACCCAAAACTCAGCGTACATATGATAGGTGGGGAAGCACATGCAATGCAGCGGGTGCGACCTGCATATAAGTATATAAGTGCGCGGCCTAATACAAATCCCAATGTAGATATTTGTGTGGTATGTGAACACTTTAATCGTAAGGGCACGAAAAGAGTAAATGCCGGAAATTATTGAAGTATGAACACTGTGGTACCCTTGGGAATGATGTGAAGCGTTGTCGGAAAATTATT
This sequence comes from Peronosclerospora sorghi, assembly GCA_026184515.1. Lineage (NCBI taxonomy): Eukaryota > Oomycota > Peronosporomycetes > Peronosporales > Peronosporaceae > Peronosclerospora > Peronosclerospora sorghi. The sequence continues at coordinate 2,024,212 of CM047586.1, forward strand.
GAGGAGAAGGCTAAAATGCGTAGTAAGCTGAAATCAGAAGATCTGACTAAGACTCAGGTGGCGGAGCAGTTAAACGCTTAACCCCAGAGTGCGTTGCAACCACTGTCAAGAGAAAAGGGAGGGGAATTGTCGAGTAAAGTGGAAACGACACCACTGTCACCCTGCATCAATACGAAAACCAAGAAAAATTATACATGTTGTATGAATTATGGATGAATCATTCTGGACGAGGATCAAGAAAAAACTCAAGAAAAATTGAAGAAGACGCTACTTTTTATGAGGATAGCAAGCAAGAAAAGTTGACAATTGATGGAGCAACATTGTCCTCAGTATATGTCACGCTGGTGGATAAAAAATGGGAGAGCGAGAAGGATGGAAACAGTCAACTGAAGCAAAACAACCTGCAACTAAGTTTACGTGAATGGAGCAATTGATTATATTTGAAGCTGTATTTAATGCTGGACTCTTTTTCTCCAGTTCTCCGTGCGATAATATGTTTCTCGTAAGTCTTTAAACGAAAAAAAAGTTAGTAATCTTCAAGAGGGTCTTCTTTCTACACAACACGTAATGTATAGAGACCCTTTCCCGTTAATCTCAAGCCTTCGTCCATCATCCTGATATCCCGACACTGTTTCCACATCAGTCAGAAAATTCAAGTCGTACGTAAGATGATGTTTTCTCCACTATCCAAGATCCAAGTATCTTTCTTCATTTTATCGCTTGAATTATCAATAGTTAATGCGAAATCTTTCTTCTTTGATTTTCTAATCGGACAATCCATCTTGTAGTGAAGCTCTTCTCCACAGGCATAACAGATCCTCTTTTTTGGCGTCTTCTTACTTCTTACCTCGACCATGTTTACATTGCCTCCTTGATATGCGCTACGCCCTTTTCATCATACTCTACGGCTTGGGCAAACTGAAACAATTCCCCTGCCTGCCTCAAGTAGTCTGGACTTGGATGATCGTACTTGGAGATGAGTATTTTGCCTCATCTCCAGCGCCGCCCTAAAAAAGATTTGGCGTGATAAATCTCGTTGTTGAGCACCACCGATTCACAGTTCGATCCAACAGCCTCCGAAATAGCCTTCAGGTATAGATAGTGGTCCGAACACGACCTGTTACACTCTTCTTGCATTCCTTGGGCCGGCGTGATCTGTACGTTGAAGACGCATAGCATCTTAAGTAGGATTCTCCTGGTCCAGCCAAATAATGTCCCAGCAGGTCAACTTTCACGTCCTCAGGCCATTGATACCTGCACGCCGCTTCGGTGAGGCTAATTTGCCTCAGGAACTTCCTTTCCCAGGCTTGAAAACCTGAAACCAGGCCCTTGTAAGTCTTTTTCCTTCAAACGGCCTTATTTGGAGCTTCTTCTCCTTTGGCGAGGGGTTCCTTATCAAAACCAAACCCCTGCCCTCGCATATTTCCATGGGTATATCGCTGCTGTTGTGCGTTCTGGCGTTACGCGTACTGACCTCCAGCACCCGGATTTCCACCTCTCGTGAACGTATTTTTGCCATCCTGGCAGATATCTTCGAAGCTCTTCCTGCCTTGAAAAACCGTAAAAAGTTATCTTGTCTTGTGCACTGTCTCCGAGCGAAGCCATGTTCATCTTTGTGTCTGCCTTTGGTGCCTGCAATGTGTTTTTATCTTGAGCCCCCTTGCTCCTTGAAGTTCAATCTTGTCACGTCGTTCCATAATTGATGCTAACATTTGCATCATCCCCGACTCCTGGTTTATCCCTTTAGGCTTGGGTTTCTCTTCCAAGCTGTCTCGGTCCCGGTTTGGGCTCATTACCTGTTCGAGATCACTCATATTTCTACGGTTCTATATCCTGCGCTGGTTCCAACTACAAAAGGCGTACTATGCGCGCGACTCAAAAAAACGAGACAAAGATGAGTAGCAAAGCAATAATAAAACTAAAAAGAACTTTATTCTTCCACGTTTATTCCACTATCGATATCTCCACAGAGTAACGTGACCGTAGACAATTCCAAGTTCCACAAAACTCCACGTTCCAGACTCCAAGCCGGACTTGTAACGCAATGTGTACTTATGTACCACTTCCTCTTTACGACAAACAATACAATTCCGCCTTGAGCCCCCGCGAGAGATAAACGTACTATATTCTGCCTGTGTACTTGTGTACTAAGAGAAGAAAAATCAAAAGTGATTATATTAGAGTTAAGTCTTAACTTAATCTAACAAAATGTATATATGTAATTTGGGTATACCGAATTCAAATTGGATATTATACAATACTGGTGAAGGTTTTCGACTAATTTAATGCTTTCTGGCCGGTACTGTTCTGGCCGGTACTGTTCTGGTCTCATTTGCTGAAAAGTTGCAATTACCCCTATGCGTCCGATGTGAACTTAAGTCGGCGCGTGGGTTCTTCTAACAGTATGAATAAAGCTACATGACAGACATAGACACCGACGCAGAGCGATTGGAAAAATGTTGAGATACCCCAAGGGGATTTTTTTTTCGGGACATCAAGTTACGTATGGGAAGAGATATCGATCCGAATAGAGAAAAATATGTTGAAATGTTTCAGTGATGCGGACTTCGCAGTGTCCAAAATCGATAATTGGTGGTGTTATCATTATTGTTGAAATGGTTACAAAGGACAAAATTTGTCGAAAACTTAATGGAAGGTCGCAATAAGCAATAGAAAAAGAGTTTTAATGCGGCTTCAACTGGGTGGTGGATTACTAGCACTATGGTTTTTTGGAAGAGATCGAGTGTGTATTGAGCGCCCGATGCAGATGACGAGCGGATGGCTTTTTTTTACATTGGTATAGTTGCCAATTGGCACAGTGAAAAGCAATGCCAGTTAATTTCGATATAACGCCAAATTGAAAGAACAAGGAAAGCGTTCAACCATGCGGTTGAACAAGTGAAGACTATTCGTCATTATGCGAAGGAAGGGACCGGAAAATGAGCTTGTATTCATATTCTATGCATATATAAAGTAAATTGGACGCATTCCAAATGCGTTGCGCTGTGTACTTTGTGTTGATGTGGTAAAGAGCTGTTGAAGACAATTTGAGCATGGACTAGTGATCTGCGCATGCGTTACTAATGCGACGAGGTATTGAGCAAGCCAATGTTCGTCGACAAAGATCACATGGCGGTGGGTCTACTAGCGATGGACTACCAGCGACAAGAATTAAGACATTGCAGACACTACTTGGACTGTGCCAGGACAAAGCAAACGATGCCATGACTTTGGAGAAGGAGTGTTTAAGGGCGTCCTTGAATTGTACAGTTTAGGTTGACTTACGATCGCCGTGTTGATCAACTTTAACTTCGGTGGGTCATGGGTGATGGTACAGGCTTCACTGTAATTCTTGTGTTAAGGGTGTGCGCAATAAATAAGAAACAAGTACAAATTTGTTTTAATTTATGCACCTTATGATACGAACTTCAATTTTGTTATTCACTACTTTTAGTCCTACACAAATTTACTTAACAAGTTTGAACAGTAATATATTATGAACGGTTCACTGCTTACTACGGTACCGGAAGGGGTCCCGGGTTCAATCCCAGGGCCAAACCAACCTGGTGGGTTCATCATAAAGTGTAAAGTGGCGAAACAAACCAATGGACCAAAACCTATGAAAAAGTGTAAGGAGACGAAAAAAGATTCCACCAATCGACCAAAACCTATTGGTAAAAACTGAGTGAAAAAAAACAAACATCTTAGAAACTGTACCCTTATTGTGGTACCACAATTAATGTGCATGGAGCAACATACCATCCTTATTCAAAACAACCGGCAGCCCCGATTCTGTCTACTGGGTTAATATCGCAACACAGATTTAACTGAGCTGTACAGCTCTCACACGGCAACAGCGCTGACATCAGTTCTTCACTTCAACTCAATGAATTCATTGCTGCTGACGTGAGCATGTGGATCTGTCCACTGACCACATCCAAATCGTCCGGTGATCCAAACCGCGTCAAATAAGTCACTGAAATGACCTCTTTCTCTCCTTTCGAGTCTTCGGTTGCCTCCAACACTGTCAACATCATTGTTTTCTCTGTCTTCTTCTCACACAATACACAAGAGCCCAAGCTAGCGTTCATTAACAACTTAGTGCCAGGTCCGTGTGGATACGACTCGCGTCGCATTACAATTCGCGCAGTCAGTTTGTTTTCCTCCGGCTTGGCATCCTTTGCATTCAAGACCCGGAGTGGACCAATGCCGACTTCCACGTAATCTTTTTCCACTAATTTAAACAGCTTGGCACGTTTCTGTAGAAAAAAAGCAAAAGAAACATAAAATTAGAACCTTAGTAAATAAGAGCTACTTTAGAGAATCACGCAACCACAAAAATGTCGTACCTCAACCAGAATTAGCTCCCCTTCTTCTCCATTAGCTAGCTGAATCCGTTGTAGGTACGACTGTTAGACAGATCGCGACTCAAATTCATAGGCATTTTATCGCCCGCTTACCTCAGCTTCCGAGAGTGCTGAAACAATAGGATCTGCTTTTTTTACTACATCTACGTCCAAGAAATCAATGGAAGACGATGACGTTTTTTCACCAAAACCCTCTGTAGCCGTCGGTGCTGCAGCAAATGACGCGAACGTTACGGACGAGTTGTTCTGAAAGGACGCGAATCCACTTAAGCTATTGGTTGCTGCATCCGACGATGATGACGACACTGCACCTCCAAATCCACTTGAAGGGTTGATACCATGTCCTTTAACACAAGAGTCGGATAAAACCTTCGTGGTAAATGCGTCGGCATTGTTTGAAGTCGTGAACTGTTTAAAGGCGTTCGTGCCGCAAAAGGCACTGAAGCCACCGAACGCGCTCCCTGTAGTATTGGGTGTAGCTTCTTTCTCCTTCTTTGTATCCTCCTCCGTCGTTTCTACAACGTCAACATCCTGCTCCTCTTCTTCTCCAACGGGCGATGTCGACGCTGACGAGTGTTTCTCAACCGTATCCTAGTACAACAGGCGCAGCTCATTCGTCTCCACTGTTCCCATGCACCATACAAACTCAAGTCACAAACCTCGTGACTTCCAATTTCTCGTTGGGGTGCGGCATGTTCGTCAATTTTGACCTTTTTCACATCCTCTGTCATTTTATTGTCGACATCCAGTCGCACCTTTTTGACAATCTAGCGAGCACAGAAACTGTCTCATGAGAACTAACGCACACTATCTAGCTTTGAGAGACTTTGAAAAAGTAGGTACATGTACCGGCTGATGTTCATCGTCTACCGCCTGCGGCTTCTCGTGCTCGCCTTTGGTCGTCGTCATACGAGACGCTGCCTGCGCGTTTCGAGTCGGTTGTTGGGTGTATTTTTGGCAGGTCGCTCCTGTCGATTGGAAGATAAGCTTTTCAGCCAATCCCCTAGCGTTAAAAGCAGTGGAAAAGCATGACCAATAGAGCAATTTTCTACTAGACGCAGCGTTCTTGCATCCTTGTAATGCGAAATTAGTTGAAGACTAGCAGCGAGCTGTGCCATGAACTTGCACTGCGCATAGGAATACTATTCTTGAGTACATAAAATCACCATGAGCGCTGAAGCAAGTAAAAGGGCTAAGAAGAAAGAGAAGGAGCAGACGCATCCAAGAAGACAGGACGAGGGTAAGAGAGTGAGCTGCAGTAAACTTCACACGTCGACACGTTTTTTGCGATCGGAGACTCATTAGTTTGTATTTCATTTGATAATCGGCGAAATTCTAGGTTATTTAGCTCTCAAAGTACAGGTTCCCGCAAACGAACGGGTGTTGCAGACCAGCACGGCCCTGGTATCTTTGTACATGAACCTTGCTTCCTCTTCGTTCAAGAAAGGATAAAACTTGTTATACATACGGCGGTCCTTCACTGCCATCGGTGAGGGCGATTTTTTAGTCGTTTCATGAGCTTGTGGACGAAATGGACGTACGGAAGCTGTCGAGAAGAGAGATAGATTCTTTTGGGGTGTTTGGATTATCTAAAATAGGTCCTGGAACCCACTGGCTCAGATCTTCGATAGAAAGCTGCAGGTGCTGCTGCCTCCTCCTTTGGACAGCGAGATGGTGCTTCAAGTGAGCAGTGCGCTCCACCTCTCGTTGAGCATCAAAAGCTTGCATCTTTTTCTCTTCATTCCATGAATCGTGTGCCGAGCCAGTTACGTCGCCACTCTGCTTGAACAAATCAAGTGTTACATGCTCCAACTCATTTGACGCCAAGTCATCCATAATGGGCGGGTCATAATCGTCGCCCTCGGCTTTGCAATTGATCTCGGTTAGAGAGACACATGTGTTGAACGCACGATAGCCCACGCGACGCACACATGGCACACAGACTCGGTGCTTCTCGACCATGCCAATGGATTTTTCCACCTCATGCATCTCGGAACATTTCCGACAAGTGTAGTGACCACACAAGGTGCAAAAGTACTTTTTCCGAAGCATGTTGAACGGGATGTTGCAAGTGGCGCAATACGTCGCCATGGCAGCTTCGTCTGGACAAACAGGAAAGCGAAACGAAAGGTACCGACCCAAGCGACGACGGAGGATCACAGTCTCGAGGAGACACACCTTTTTGACCATGGAACGTAAGAGCTGAACAGCCGAACGAGCAATTCTCTTTTGCCCACGTTGATGGCGCCGATGCGTCGCATAGAAGAAAAAGCGCGTGAATTGTTCATTTAAATGTTCTTGGATCACATATCCCGCGAAGATTCCTTGCAAATCTCGATGCACATCAATCTCGTGCTGGTGCTGCTGTTTTGCGTGAAAATCCAGATGATTCCCGGCACTCGTTGGATACATGGTTACACTGGGAAGATGCTCCGGGTCGTTGTCTTGCACATCCAGTGTCTGCATTACACGCGTGACCGATCGCGTCTCAATCTCTTCCTCCAAATAGTCGAGAAACTTCATATTGCGCTGTTTCCACACCAAGTGGTGTTTCTGCATGAGCGTGATCGCATTGACCTTCAATGTGGCCGTATGGAGTGGCGTCATCGTAACGTGGGACGACTCCCGCGCTTGTCGAGCGCTAGAAAAGGGCTCCGAAGCTCGTAGAGTGGACGACAAGGCAGCTTCTGCTTTTGCATCCAACGATGCACAGTCGGAAGTATGCACATTCACGCCGTAGACATACTGATCCCCAAAGATGGCTTCCATGCTGCGATGAAACTCGGCAGTCTTGTCGGTCGAAAAGACCCCCACGATCTCTCGCAAACTGCACGGCAAGGTCATTTTCACCACGATGCTATATTGGTCCTTGGCTTTACTCGTCGACTCGAAGGACTCCACCTTTGATTTCGACCACGTCAAACTTTTCCACCTCCCCGTCCATTTGTGGTGCTTGGAAAGTGCCTGGAGTTGTCTCTTGGCACATTGAGCCACTGGCAAGAGTGCATCTTCCGATATGATTCCAGAGCTTGAGAATGCCGTCGACGGCGACGTCACGGTATGCGCCTCTAGAGCGTCATTCGGAGCATCCGACGATAGAGACCACCGGGTGTTCTTGCGCTCTAAATTCTCGGGATAGTGCTCCGTCCACGTTTCATGAGCAGAGCAAACCTTCTCTGACTTTGACAACTCTTCTGCGTGTCTAAGAGGAGTACCCCATGTAGTAGTTTGAACCTGTTCGTGTCGTAGCTGTCCCACCTGCCTCCTTTCACTGGGCAGCACCGTAGCGAGTCCGTCCGATTTGCTCGTTTCGAGCTTTGGTCGCGCCAGGACAAACATAAGCGACGACGAGGACGACGCACATGCTGCGGGTGTTGCAGCCTCTGTATCGTCACTATGAGCGGAAGCCGTCGCTCTGGACGTTCGAATCGGTTCCTGCTCTGGTCGATTCAGTAACGAATGGATGTGATGCATGGCCGTGAGGTGCCTCCACTCGCTCGAGCAGGACGTGGTCCGTGCCATTGCCATCTCGTCGGTGCAACAACCATCGTGCGTCTTGCTCCGGACTCGCCGCTTCTTGAGGACACGCGGTGGTAGGGTGTGGGTCACACAGACGCTCGCACCCTGGGGCAGTGGCGTGCGCTCGAGCTCCATCGGGGGAGCCGCCATGACGCACGGAGAAGCGAAAGGTAGTATGAATGAGGAATCTTTTTGATGTCTGAAAGTATTCTGAGGCTACCTACTACCTACATGAAAAAGACAGGCTCCTGTTCTTAGAAATCAAATCCTTTCGTCCGCGTAGTATATGCAACACGAGGTGAGAGCGACTTGCAAACACAAAATTTGGAACCGTTGTACCTCGTAACAAGCGTTGCATAAACACACATACACACGTCGCGTACGAGTTCGTGCTCGTAGGCCTTCGCCGCCGAGCCCGTCGACGACGAATGATGGCCAACACTGGTTTTCGGAATAATCAGGAGGCCGCAGGGCCAGCCGGCATGCTGTCGCGCATCGTTCTGCCGTGCACAGGATGGTTGTATACTGGACGGCACAACTTGACACACCACGCTGAGTAATCATCTTCCATGGCACGAGCCCATGGATTGGACATTACGTGGTCTTTGCGTTTTAACTGGTTAAAAAGGGACCTCGAGTGGGTTGTATAGTCTTTACAATGGGGCGGTGGCAGCGGACGCTAAAACAGCCTCTACGCTTTGCAGGTCCCGGGCTCCACACCGGTACGCATGCGACACTCTGCGTCCTCCCCGCGCCTCCGAACACGGGCATTCTCTTCCGTGCCAACAGCCTCGTTCCGGCTCTCATTGCGAACGTTCATGCGCGAAGGAGTCAATTGTGCACGCAACTTGTCGCCAATGGCACGACGGTCTCGACGATTGAGCACTTGATGGCTGCGCTCGTGGCGGCACGAATTACGAACGCTTGCGTCGACTTTGAAGGGATTCATGCATATCGTGCCAGTGTGGAGCTACCAGTGCTGGACGGAAGCAGTGTGGAATATATGGAAGGGATCCAACACGTGGGCATCGAGGAGCAACCGAATGCAGTTCTGAGCTACCTGCGCATTAAAAAGCCCGTGCAAGTACTAAAGAAAGACAAGGGAGCGTGGCTCCTGCCTATGCCGGAAGACCTGAGCAGAGCCGCGTTGACTTTTCAAGCTCCGACGCTGCATATGGCGGTGCAGGTGAACTTTGAGCACAAGCACCTAGGCTCGACATTCTATCGTTTCACTCTGGAGTCGGACCCGGAATCTACGATAGATGCGTTTAATCGAGAACTGGCTCCGGCCAGAACGTTTACGTTCGAAGAGGAGATTCAATGGATGCGAGCGAACGGATTCGCACGGGGTGGCTCGCTCGAGAATGCCGTTGTTTTCTCCAAAACACGACGGACTGCGACGTCACAACCAACAGTTCTGAATCGGGATGGCTTGCGATTCCCGGACGAGTGGACGCGCCACAAAATGTTAGACTGCATCGGCGACATTAGCCTCGCCGGCTTCCCCTTGCATGGCTACTTTTTTGCCACAAACCCCGGGCATGCGCTCACCCATGACTTGATTCGAGAACTGTTGAAAGATCCTACTAATTATGACAAAGTGTCGTAATGAATGTCGTATAGATATATATCTGAGTCCTCGTTAGACAAGGATGAGAGTTCATTCGATACATCCCGTAGATCCGAATCGCGTTCAGGCCAAATAAATAGGACACGCACACGCAACATCTCGGCTTGGACATGTACTGCGAGCTAGAAGCCGCTGTTTAAATATGTTCTCTCCATGCAGTACAGAGTGCCACTCAGACAAGATATAATACTGTCCCTTTATCTGATAAAAAACCATACGAAATTCTATTAAAGAGGGAATGGCTAACCCCCCACCTCTTGTTGCCCCCCCATAATAAAGCGCCCTTAATATACTCATTACCTTAAAACTTGGACATTTTTTAATAGGGCGCCGGGGGCTCGGGTAGACTACTAGTCTACAGTATGGGCATGCTGGTCTAGCCTAGGATAACCCAGTTACTGTAGTCTTATACAGGACATACAGTAGTGGTGTACTGTTGTAGTGGTGTACTGTTGTAGTGGTGTACTGTAGTGGTGTACTGTATGTCCTGTAAGACTATAAGACTATAGTAGCTGGGTTATCCTACGCTAGGCTAGCATGTCCATACTGTATGTAGTCTACTAGTCTACCCGAGTGAACCGCCCCGGTGTGTGTGGAAGGTACACCAGGTGTGTGTGGAAGGGCGCTCTATTAAAAAACGGGAATTTACGTATAGGTGCACGAAATCACAAAATAATTACAAGTGAGGGCACAAACCGGAAATAATTACGGATAAGGGCACAAAATTTATTCTATATATAGATAGCGTCCCCAAAAGCTGCCCAGATGCGAATGCAGCTGCTGCAAGCCTTTTTGCTAATCTCTGCTATGCAGCATGGCGTCTGTCGCATGTGCGAATGTTGTGGCCTTTCTGCCCACACTTAGCGCAGGCCACTTGATCTTCCGGCGCCGTTTCGCCGCGGCTGCGAAGGCGAATTTTGCGTGGACGTCCCGCCTGCTTTAGGTCGAATGGCTGAAGTGTTTGATCATCAGGGATGAAGCTATCTGCATCAACTGGGACGACTGTATTGGCATACACTTTACGCAGCTCCGCCGTCGTACAGGATAAGTGAACGAATTCAAATGGCTGCCGGCGACAGACGCGTGCGGCGGCGCATGCGTGGACACAGGGAAATTGCTCCTACTCAAAATTCTTTCATGTGCAGCGTCTCTTGGATAAGTTGACCACGCGGAATGCGCGTCCGTCTCGGCTGGAGACTTCAAAGGTAGTTTCGTCCATCTGATATACTTGCCGCGTCTTTCCATCATCGGAGAGATTTTGAACCTTGCGACTACTTGATGCAGGAAGCGGAGAGGGTGCATTGCTATTGTAACGGGGCTACATTCGGGTTACATTTAGTGTTGGTGTACATGAGTACACCACGGTTGAGGTCAGTATTGGCCGGTTTGAAAGGTTTGAACCTTTGGTTAATTTAACCAATCAGGGCAGGGGCCATTGGTGTGGTGGTGTGTCAGCCATCCACGTGTCCGTACACAGGTGTGTACACTACATTTTTAGCTAGGTACGAATTAGGAATATTCTACTTAGTATTACATATAGTTTATATTAGTTTAAATTAATTTAGGCTAATTACATATTAGATATATTCAGTTTACATTTCACTCTATCTTGCGGACGTGCGACCTCGACCGGTCGCGCGCGCAGTGAGTGTCTTAGGTAAGAGGGAGCCCTCCCTTTACCTACATCCCGTAAAGGAAATACAGCCGTTAAGGCTAAGTCGTAAACCAACCCGGGAATCTTGGCCCCGAGTAGGAGAACTCTCCTACTAAGCCCTTTACAAGGGCGTATCGGCTAAGTAGCGGTAGATACCGCTTTAAGGAAGAGTCTTCCTCTGTGCGCGCCGCACCGTGCGTATACGCACCGGCTACATCTGGTAGCACTTGTAGTCAATCCAACACCTGTGTTGGTAGACTAGGCATCCTATGCAAAGGATGAATCAGGACGATTGGGATAGTTCGACCCTCGTCCAGCAGGAAGCCTTTAAAAGGCTGTTACCCTTATTGGGTGACGAAGGCATGAAGCTCCTAGTGGGGCAGGGCCTTGAGACCGTAAAGGCAAGGGTAAATGCCCTCATCGCTCATGAGGAGAGTTGTAGCGGAGGTCATTCCACGGTGGTGCGCCCTCCATTATCGTTTAAGATAAAGGAGTTCACCGGAGAGAAGGGTGAAAACCTTTACGTTTGGTTGCGAGAGGTCGAAACGGCCTTCGCCACAGCGAATGTGATCGCTGATCACTTGCAAGTGGGACTTGCACTGACCCATCTTACGGGCAAAGACCGTACATGGGCGTTTACGTGTTCGGAGTCAGTCACGGACGTGTTCCCAACCTGGGAGGTCCTTAAGCAGAAGCTTATGGACATGTACGCAACGCCTGATCTGTTTTCCAGAATCAACTGGCGTTCCTGAGGTGACGTCAAGGCACTAAGGACCTGGAGATTTATATCCAGGAGCTTAAGACCTGTTGGCAGGGATGTACGCGAAAGCGTATTCGGACGATGTGTCCATCCCCGTCTTCATGGGAGGCCTGAGAGAAGGGCCAGCACGTTCGGAATTGTTTCGATGCTGACTCCAATCCCTGGAGGAGGTGTTCAAGATGGCGTTCAACGCCGAGAGGAACTTCCGTTCCTCTAAGGTGGGTCCTGAACCCATGGACCTGAGTCAGGTCGAAGCGTAGGAGAAACCTCCCGCTAAGAGTCACTCTGACTCTTTTTCACAGAGCTTCGAGGCAGAGCTATTAGCTATGTTGCAGCGGCACGGGCCGCTGAGATGCTTCCTGTGTGGGAGCATGGATCATCTGAGGAACAGATTTCCGAAAAAACCCCAGCGAGACACTCGCTACAAGGGACCAAGGGTGGGGAAAAAGCCCTAAAAAAAGCCCTTGTAGAAGCCTTCGGGAAACGACGGCTCCCAGTAGGTGCGGGGCTCCCTACTGGGGGACCCCTCAGTGCTGTTAAGCCCCAGGGAGGGGGACGACAGCACAAATCCCCGATGGAAGCGGTACTTTCTAGCACCGAGTTGGTGTACCAACCAGGGTTGCTGGTTGTCCTTGCGGACGTGAAAGGCTTTGATAAGCCTTGGAGAGTCTTGATAGACTCTGGAGCGTCTGACAATTATGTCAGACGAGCTTCTGTGAAGAAGAGTCGGCTTTATGCCGAGGCCCTAGAGGCACGTTCTCGTGACGTTGTCACGGTCCGTCTTGCGACGGGCGTACAGGTTTCTGTACCCAAGGTCTCGATTGACCTTAAGCTGAAGTTTGCAGACTTCGACAGCTTAGAAAGTTGCCAAGTCTTGGATTTGGACTCGAGGTATGACCTCATTCTGGGCATGAAGTGGCTGGAACGCCACAAGCTATGGATAGACTGGAGGTCTAAGTCCATTGGCTCAACGCACCCGTGGTCGGGTGAAGCATTGGCGAGTCATGAACGTGCTCGATCGCAAAAGCGATTCTGGCGTGAGATGCCAGAGATTGGGATGTCTGAAATGATCATTCCCAATGGAGTTAAGGAAGAGTTCCTTAACGAGGGGGATTCGGCGGTTAATCCCACGCCGTTATAGGCGAGACTGGTGAGTCGCCAGCGATAGAGGTGGATTCCTCTGAAGTTAAGCGCGAGGAGCTTACAGAAGAGACTCGAAGTTCGTCCCTTCTTCAGGTCGGAACATATTCCGACCGCGCCGTGTCCGGCGAACAAGTTGCGACTCCAGTGGTAGGGGTAGAGACCCCTGTGGTAAGGGCGAGGCGCTTCCAAGTGAAGAGACCCGAATTTTGTCTCTTTCGCACGTCGGAAATGATTCCGACTACGCCGTTATAGGTGAGACCGGCGAGTCACCGGTGGTAGAGGTAGAGACCTCTGTGGATAGGCGCGTGGCGCTTCCAATAGATGGGACAATTGACTCCCCCCATCTGGGTCTCGGGATGAGTCCCGAGGCCAGTAGTGTCGTATTACGTCCGAAAGAGGAGTTGAACTCCTTATCCACGATGGACGAGTCAGTGTTGGTGAAAACCAAACAGGCATTGAATGCCCGAAGCGGCCTCAAGATCCTCGCGGATCCTGAGGACCCTTACCATTCCTTATTAAAGGAATTTGGAGATGTCATTAGTGAAAACCCACCGATGGGGTTACCACCGTATCGGGGAGTCCGACATGAGATTAATTTGGTCCCTGGAACCAAATACTGCGTCACTAGGCAGTGGCCTCTCCCCAAGGAGCAATGCGACGTCATCGACGCATTCTTCAAGGGGAAAGAAGAGGCAGGGATGGTGCGGGAGAGCAAGTCAACCCACTCATCTCCCACTTTTTATGTTCGTAAACCGAACGGAAAGTGGCGCATCGTGCATGCGTACAACAAGCTGAATGCAGCTACTGTACCCATGCAGACTCCGATTCCTCGGAAGGATGTCCTCCAGAATAATATGGTGGGCTGTACTGTATACAGTGCCTTAGATCTGGTGGACGGGTATTATCAGGTGCTCATGTGAGCATCCGATATTCCGCTTACAGCGGTCAGCACGCCTAGTGGCATGCTGTGGGAGTGGCTAGTTATGCCACATGGGCTTTCGAATGCACCAGCGACTTTCAATCGCTTGGTGACTCAACTCTTCCGCCCTCATAGAAAGTACGCTCAGACGTACTTCGACGATACATTCGTTCATAGTCGTGCGGAAGACGACTCGTCTGATGTTCAGACGCACCTTATACACCTTCGAGCTGTGCTCGAATGTATGCGAGAGCATAAGTTATATGCGAACGCATCCAAATGTATATTTGGTGCTGAGGAAATTCCTTTCCTCGCATGCTTCATCGGTAAGGATGGAGTGCGGGCGGATCCCGCGAAGGTGAAAGCCATTGTGGAGTCGCCTTCGCCTGTAAATCTTAGAGATTTACGGAAGTGGGTTGGATTAGCCAACTATCTCCACAAGTACAGCGAGAACTACGCTGAAATGGCGAAGCCATTGACCGACCTTCTTAAGAAGGATGTTGACTGGTGTTGGAAAACCGAACACCAAAACGCTTTCAAAGCGGTTAAGGGGAGCTTGTTAAAAGCTCCCGTTCTTGCTCTCCCAGATTCTGGAAAACCATTTAGTGTCGTCTGCGACGCCTCCGATTTCGCAATCGGATGTGCTTTGTTACAAGCAGACGATGCAGGAAGGGAACGCGTAATTGCGTTTGAGTCGAGGCAGCTTAAAGCTGCGGAACGGAATTATCCCGTTCATGACAAGGAGCTACTTGCAATGAAGTATGCTCTTGTCAAATTTAGGGTTCACCTACTCGGCTCAAAGCCGTTCGTGGTTTATACTGACCACGCGTCCTTACGGACAGCGACAAAGTCGTCTCATCTCTCGCAACGGATGGCCCGTTGGCTCTCCTTCTTTGCGGAGTACAACTTTGAGGTTAAGTATAAACCTGGCAAGCAAAACGTGCTTGCAGACGCGTTATCGCGTCGTCCCGATTACGAGCTCGCTCACGCGACATTCGTCACCACATCTGTGGTGGATCTCATACGACAGGCGTATGAGAAAGACCCACAGTGTACGGCGCTAATCAGCGCGTTAGGTGAAAAGGTTCTTGGCTCGTCTGAGCTAACCCTGTCAAGTCGAGATAAAGCTCGTTTACACCGTTACAGTTACTGTGACGGTCTGCTATTTTATAGCACGAGCGCGGAGGACACTCCGCGGGTGGTAGCTCCTCATGATGAGGAACTGAAGTATAGAGTCCTCTTTGAGGCACATGACGCCCCTACCGGGGGTCATTTAGGTCGGGATAAGACCTACAGCGCTTTAAGCGCTTTGTATTGGTGGCCCAACATCTACAAGTGGTTCAGTGCGTATATACGCACCTGTGAGACGTGTCAGAGGGTTAAGCCCTCTGCAAGTTCAGCTGCGCCTTTGGAGAGCTTATCGGTTCCAACGGAGTGTTGGAAATCCATTAGCATGTATTTTATCTTCGGTTTTCCGAAGGATAAGGCCGGGAACACCGGCATATTGGTCTTTGTAGACCGTTTGAGCAAGATGGCTCACCTGGCGGCGGTGCCAGAGTCCATAGATGGACAAGGAACGGCGAAAGTATTCCTAGACCGTGTCTTTCGATAGCATGGTCTACCCGATTCCGTTGTGTCGGATCGGGATCCCCGTTTTACGGTACAATTCTGGGGAGCGTTGTTTAAGGTGCTAGGCACCAAGATCCTCATGTCCACTGCGGATCACCCGCAGACGGACGGTCAGACGGAACGCGTTAATCGCGTTGAGGAGGATATTCTCCGGAGTTTATGTCCGGATTCTCCAAAGAGTTGGAGTGAGATGCTTCCGATGGTTGAATTTGCGATCAACGATTCGGTACATGCATTTACGGGGTTTACCCCGTTTTACGTGAACGGATTAGTGAATCCGAGGGTTCCGTTAACGCCACGTGTGTATGGTCCAGGGCTTGAGGGGGGAGGATTCCCCGATGTCAGCCCTGTATCGTTGCGAAAGCACATCGATAAGTTCTTATCGACGCGCCTTAGTGTCTTACGACACGTCTGCGATGCCATGGCGGAAAGCCAAGACAAGCAGAAGGAGAAAGCTGACCGCAAGGGGCGGCGTAACGAAAAGATATATCAAGTAGGATAAAGTGTTTTATTAAACGATAGAAATCTTCCTACACATGCAGTTTCAAATGTGTTGCGCAATAACTGCGCCCCAGGTTTGTGGGACCCTTTAGGATACTAGCCCGAAAGGGCTTATCGTATACCTTGGACATCCCGAAGGCGATGCGTACGCCTCCAACCTTCTATGTGGGTATGCTTAAGCCATACCAGAACCCTGAGGCTGTTCCCCTCTCGGAGGAGGGTGAGAAGCCGGATAGCCGAAAGGCGCGACAGGTCGGAACATCTCCGACAGGGTTGAAATGCGACCACGAAGCTCCGCAACGGTCGTCTCGAGAGATGCAAGCCGCCTCTCGAAGCGATCAGTGGCATCCCGCTCATCGCGGATCTCCTAGTGGAGATCATGGATGCGAAGGCTGTGTCGATCACAGCGCGCGCGAATCTCACGTCGCAATTGTGCGACCTCCTCCTCCAATGCTCGATGCGGAGAGTACTCCACACTTTCATGTGGAGCGGCTGATGGCGCGGAGCCATCATCGGGGTCAAACCCAGTATCTGGTGAAGTGTAAAGGTTATCCACACTCACAGAGTTCGTGGGAGTTCGAGACTCCCCTACGGCAGGATTGCCGCGACGTCGTTGACGCTTTTGAGCGGCAGAATCCCGCTGTTGGTCAACGAACAGAGGGGAATGAAAAGCCCCTTCACTGCCAATAAGTGGGAGTTCGCCGGAGGCAGATGCGACGATCACACTGTCTTCGGACACCATGGTAGAGACAGGGACGCTGGCGTAGCGCGTGCGATACGGAGCACGTAGTTGCTCCATCGCTTTGGCTTTGGCAAATGTCAGGCGCAACACCCTCTCCACCCAAATGTCTCTACGGGAATAGATGTCATGCAGCTCATCGAAGCTGGGGAGAAGCTTTTCCCCTTCCGCCCAGGCGCGGAACTTCTTCTCTGCATCATCGGCACTTTCTCCCGGAGAAAGAACGAAAGGAACCTCGCGGAGGTTGTCAACAGGGGCACCCTGTGCCTGCCTGTTTAAGCGCTCTCGGTATGAGACGCTAGTGCGCTGCTTTTGTGTAAGCAGTTGTTGCCGGAGTTTTTCACGGCGTTCGCGTTGATACGGCTGTTCAGCCGCGGGGCCAGGGGTATAGGACGCTAAACTAGTCCTTACCAAACGCCTGGCCCATCTTGGAAGGTCACGATGACCATCAAAATTATAAGCCGCCCTTGACGGGCGTTTGGGGGCGCGTAACGCAGCCCTTAGTGCCTGTGCGTCAAGTTGGGTGTCTTGAGCTGCGTCCAGCTCATTAGTGACGATCGCCTTTGGCGATTCGGATGTATCATCCGATATGGGAAGGGGTGCCGCACTGGTTAGTGCATTTTTCCCACGTGTGGGGAATGGATTAGGCTGCCGACAACGCCGTTCGGCGCTGTCGGAGCGGCTACCCATTGGGGAGGTATCCCCAAGGGCATCCACCTCCGAGTTTTCGGAGTAGTCTACCTCTTCTAGAGGAGACGCCATAGCACCACTGGAGGTGTACATATGGAGGGCCAGAGGAACTGGCGTTGGAGTTCTCCAACAAGATTTTGATTATTGCGTAAGCAATAGTCTTGATGGGGGAGGATATAACGGGGTTACATTCGGGTTACATTTAGTGTTGGTGTACATGAGTACACCACGGTTGAGGTCAGTATTGGCCGGTTTGAAAGGTTTTGAACCTTTGGTTAATTTAACCAATCAGGGCAGGGGCCATTGGTGTGGTGGTGTGTCAGCCATCCACGTGTCCGTACACAGGTGTGTACACTACATTTTTAGCTAGGTACGAATTAGGAATATTCTACTTAGTATTACATATAGTTTATATTAGTTTAAATTAATTTAGGCTAATTACATATTAAATATATTCAGTTTACATTTCACTCTATCTTGCGGACGTGCGACCTCGACCGGTCGCGCGCGCAGTGAGTGTCTTAGGTAAGAGGGAGCCCTCCCTTTACCTACATCCCGTAAAGGGAATACAGCCGTTAAGGCTAAGTCGTAAACCAACCCTGGAATATTGGCCCCGAGTAGGAGAACTCTCCTACTAAGCCCTTTACAAGGGCGTATCGGCTAAGTAGCGGTAGCTACCGCTTTAAGGAAGAGTCTTCCTCTGTGCGCGAGCCGCACCGTGCGTATACGCACCGGCTACAGCTATATTCAGTGCGCCGGCCGAAGAAAGTACGCCTGTTATCCGCACAACCTGAACAATGGCGTCAAATGGTTCACAGTTCCTTTCTTCAAGAATCCACGAGTTTGTCGATTCGGACATGTTTGACGTCAACACACCAAACCTGGGGCTTGCAGCATGGCTTAACGTCCAATTTGCAGGGGGAATGGCGCGCAAGTAATCCGCTGCACCGGCGTGCATCTCCATGATATCGCTAATTGCCTGCTCAAACTTCTCGATCGTCACAGCCTTCGCAGCGGCCCAAATTTTTCCATTTAATTTCGTCCCAAACCTTGCATTCACGTTCTTTTCAATGTGTCAGACGCACGCTCCATGGTGGTCTTCAGGAAGATGCGCTTCCATCCCATTAATGTTGCCCTATTCGGCAATTGGGGACGTCAGTCAGCAGCAGCAGATCCAGAGAAATAAACGCCATCATATCATTTCCTTACCTTCTCGCGGTCGCTGATGACATTTACTGTTGTCGAGTTAATAAACGGCATGGAGTTCGCAATATGGTGGCAAAACCAACTCCGGTTGGCAGCGTTCTCTTTTGGAGCAATACCAAAAGCGATTGGAACCAGCTTTCCTTCACCGTCGACGCCGCTCATACCAAGGTACACACCTTTTTATGCTGCCTGGAAATGGCATGTGTCGACCGTAAAAATCGGGCGACAGCTCTTCGCAGCATTTTTTCATGGACCAAGGCAAAGGAAAACGCGCGTAAAGCATTCTTGGTTATTGACTTCAAAGGCGGTTAAGCTGTCGGGATTTGCTGCTTTCAGGGCGTGTAAAAGGGGAGCGATCTTTTGGAAGATGATGACGTATTCATCAGCTGAGCGTTTCCTATGCATCTCTCGGCTCCGCCAGGCGGCAATGTATGAAGCGTCAGCATTCATCTCGGGCCGGACACGGTTAATAATGTCTCGAGGCGTAATTTTTCTCACGTCCTGTACAAGAGGTCTGGCGAATTTTGCGAGAGCTGCACCACGCAATTTGAAGGATTCCGTTAAAGAAGACATGCAAGATCGTGCGGAATGAATTTCTTTACATGCAGAAGACCATCCTTTCGCCGGTTAACAGAGAGGCGAAAACTACATGATGCCGGTCTGGATTCCGGAACTTGTTCATTTCCTGCCCGGTGTTGTCAGCTACACTTGAACAAATAACGCTTATATTACGCGGGTTATTGCAGACGAACTTGTAAGGATCTGATACTGTCGTCGAGTACTTAGAGATCGCATCGCCCGTTTCTTCCGCTGTGCTGAAAGTCAAACCCTCTTTTAGCTCCGTGGACCCGATCTGGTTCATGGTGCAGGGGGGGGGGGTGGACAGTAAAACCTGGACAACGACGACCGTGTTGATGGAACGAGCTGATGAGCAACCGTCGACGTCGCGACGAATTTATAGCGTGGTTTTCCTAATTCTGTCGCGTTGTGAAACTTTGCGTCGCTCTAATCTATATATATATATGCTCTAATGAAAATCCCGCATAAATTTTGTGCCCTTATCCGTAATTATTTCCGGTTTGTACCCTCATTTGTAATTACTTTGTGATTTCTTGCCCCTATACGTGAATTCCCGATTAAAACATGTAGTCTTATACACCGACTCGGAAAAATCAACAACGGTTCTTCCGCTCATCACACGCTCCCCCCGAGCACCACTGACTACACTGAACACACCACCTGCACTGCCTCTGCCTCCGAACATCTGCCTATGGTCATATATGTTGAAGCAGCAAGGTAGGATCCTTTTTAGCCTTCTTACAAGCTCCAGCCTCACTTTATCAGTGGGTTATGTGGTGTAGTCAAGTTCAAAATCGAACACCGTAGTGTCGAGAACCTGACCACCATCGTGCCCAGCCTTCTAACTGACGGGGGGGGGGTACCCCGATAACCTTCGCCTACGATCCGATCGGATTGTCCGCTGCTAGAAGACGACCGATCATCAGCATAGGACGCCTGGTCCGATTTCTGCGTCTCCATCTCACCTTGTGTACCCGATGGAATGGGCTGGTTTCACACTAGGTGGATCGTCGCTGCAAATTGATTCAGGTCTTAAATGCGAGACCGTGCTGGGTAATGTACCCTGGGCGGAACTCTTCACCCTGGGTACGGGCAGACCAATTACACTCAGAGTAAGTATACTTCAAAGGTCAGATCGCTTAATCGATCGTAGAGCCCAACCAATACGAGAATAAAAGTCCAATACTCCAATATAGAGATCCAACGAGAACGTAACAAACTCCACGAACGATATCTCCACGTAACAATCCAAAAACTTGCTTACACGTTCCAAACGTGTGTAACTTGGGCTTGTGAAGCCGACCAATGAGTACTCCCGTCGAGGGACTTCCGGCGGGCCAAGTGCGTCTGTAACGCGTCCCGGCCGGGTATAATGAGCTAGAGGGGATTACTGGACCCTCTGCTTCGAAACACTCCGCGGCGTGCGGAGGCGACTAGCGTTCTTAAAGATGTTAATGACTTCCTTTTTGTGAGTTAAAGGCCATAAAACAATAAACTAACCAATCTTATCCCCCTACGGTCCCTAATATGTACAAACATGAAATATGTGAGTACACGCAATATCATGTGACTTACCAAAATATGTGTTCTTGACACTTCTTGCACACGATAGGCTAAAACGCCCCCTTGTTTTCCGCCAATCCGATCGCTGATAAGCTGATCGGCGTTCCGCTGACACAAAGTGACCGAAATTTTCGATTTCACTTCTCCACAGCCTCCCCTGAGTCTGGTCGCAGCCGCGCAACGGTCGCGACACGATCTCACCACCAGTTGGCATCCCAGATCTTCGCAGTAGTAGAATTCACCGATGGACAGATCTTCGAGTCCGCCTTCGCCAGTTATTTGGCCTTATGCACCTGACCATCTTGTAGCCTCTCTTGACGCTCTTTGCTGCAGGTTCCCTGTGTTCCCAGTCGCCCCATGTCAATTCGCCTCGATCGGCCCGATCTGACAGCCCTCGCAACACTTCGTCTTCCGACACACCGTATGGGCATCAGATCGGGGTCAACCAGCTTCGGAAAACAGTCAGGGAACTTCGGTCGCTGTTGGCCACAAAGGATTTATCACTCCTGCAACTTCGGAAGGAGGTTGATACTTTGATCCCTATGTCCACGAAGTTGCAGGAGGTGATCGACGAAAAACGCGCATCTCCGGGCCCAGATCACCCAACAAACAACGCGAGGTAAGCTGATCGGTCTGTTTTTCGTCTTGGATCTGCTCTAAACTTCCTTCGCATGCAGATCGGCTACCCACCGACATCTCCAAAGCGTTTGACGCTTTACTCGCGGCTGATCGGCAGTCGCATGACCACTGCGATCATCTCCGACCTATCTTGGACGGGCTGATCGGCGCACAGCATGATATGTATCTTTTGGAGGCCTACAGGTCACACCTCCGGGAACAGCTCGCGCTGGTCAACCGGCAGAGCTTGGAGGATCAGTCCGATCGGACTTTACTCCGCACCCAACATGGTGACCTGGAGAGGCAGATCGGTGAGTTGCAGGTCGTGGTCAGGGACCAGATCGGGAAGGTCGAGTCCTTCCATAGCCGATCGGACGCCTGGACCTAGGAGTCAGACCGTCGCTGGGCGGCTGTAAACCGGTGCTAACAACAGTTGACCGACTTGTTGCACCGGCGTCCGGCTGCAGGCTCTAGCGTTGACCAATCTTTATCGGCCGCTCAGATCAATCTGCACCAAGATCGGACCCGACGTCACTCATTGGCTGAAAGTAAGCTTTCCAAAATTCCGAAAACTTCCAAGAAACGTAATGACGCGTCGAAGGGCTCAAGGGCGCGGGGCATAGCGCGCGACTCCGAACTCGAGGAGAAGCGAGCGGTGCCTCAAAAGAAAGCCAAGACGCTGGCGCATCCTCCAAGCCCAAGATCGGACGCAGCCGACACATCTACCATCGCCAAATCGCACGCGCCCTTGCTCCCCCGCGCTGCTCACACCAAGCACATGGAGATCTCCTCCGGAGAAGACTCGGGGAACGGATCGGGAGATTCTGAGTTCATGCTCACCGCTTTGTCCTAGTTCCGATCCGATCAACGCCGAGGTCCTGTTCCAGCGAAGTCTGCCTCGGGGGCTGATAAGGTGATCAGCTCCCAGGGTGATGATGTTGCTCGAACGCGTGCGTTAGCAGAGTTGGCGCCTTCTTTCCAGCCTGTACATCTAAGATGCGCCATCACGCCCAGTTGAAAGGGATGTCGATCGTAGATCGATCTCTTCAATTGTTGACTTCAGATGCCACTTTGCCATGGTCACCGGGGCAGATCGGTAGCTTGCACCGATCAGCCCTGACCAATCAGATACTAGCCCGGTAGATGTCGCGACCATATTCCTGGCTCTTCCCTCCATTTTCAAAGGCTCCTGCCGCTTCTGCATGGCAGGCGGACTTGTTCACAGCACTGCAAATCGCCCGTCTGTATGCAGATGAGCCATGGAAAGTGTTCTTCCGCCCCAATCTGGGGTCCATGTTTGCGTCGACTGCGTGGATCGACTCGTTCTTAGGTCGACTGAAGGCCTTCAATGCAGCCTACAGCCAAGCGATATGGGAGTCTACACACTATCTAGTGCTTCCCCCGGATGGAGCGCTGCATGATCAAGGCCTGATCTCATTCCAGAAGAACAGGAAGAAGCGCCGGAGTCGGGCAGGCGAGGCCTGGCAGACCCTATGACAGTTCGTTCTGGGAGGGATGCTGGCCCGCGAGTGCGACATCGACATCTTCCTATATCCTGTAGTTCTTCATATAGCCAAGCGTCGGGTTGAGAAAGACGGAGTATTAGCTGACGACGGCGTCTGGTATCCCGCTCTTCATTGTGACGAGCCGATCGCAGACCTGAAAGACGCCTTGATCCAGATCGATCGGAAGGAGCCCTGGCGCAATCAGCATCAGAACCAGATCGGAGACTATCTGGCATTGACTATCGGTCGTCTGTGGGGTGACTGCGAATCTTGATGCGGCAGTTAGCTGACCAGATAATCCATAATACATGTCATCATGCTTTCAAAATTCTTGATCACCTGATCACTTGACCGAATTTCATCACTTTATCCAAACTTGTACCAACATATTATCTCACACAGTTTTCATCCACATCGCGAAAATTATCACAACGTTCGTCACTCCACTACTCCAGTTCATCACAGTTCATCATACTAATTCACAATAATTCAGACCTTACACATATTTACACCGATCGATATACTGATCGGTGCTACTGCGTGTCTTGGTCCTCATCTTCATGAGTCTGTATCCCTTCGAAGCGATTCCGACTGACTCGTTCTCTCTCGAACTCTCGTATCAGTGCTCTACAATTTAGATCGAGTTCGTCGATCCAAGTTAATTCGTCATGATCCTTCCAGCGGACCAGATATTCTCGGTGGGTGCGACCGAAACGCGTCTTCTTGACCGATCGGACATCTAGCACCTTTTCCACTTCGAATTCGTCCTCTTCCAATGGCCTTTCCTAACTGTCTTCCGGCAGCAGAGCTTCGTCAAAATCGAATCTCTCCGCTTCGTCTACCAGACAGGGCATTTTAGGCCGATCGGAGAACTCTCTGACCAGCTTTAGTTTGGACACATGCACGATCGGAAAAACTTTATAATCCGTGCCGATCGTGGTCAGACGGGCAGCATGTTCACCGATCAGCTCTGCTACACGGAAAGGACCGTGCCACATATGAGCCAACTTCTTTGCATAGCCTTCCTTTACCCGATCGAGGTATACCCATACCCTCTCCCCTGGTTCAATACCATGAGGGCGGACCTGATCGTTATTCCGATATGGTCGATCTTGCGTAGCCTGACGCAACTTTTCATTGATGACTTTTTCGCATTCTGATAATGCTTCCGGACCTGCATGCGCCAACGACGTGCATCGCGATCGCGGGTCCGAGTGCAGCCGATCGGTATCGCCGCTTCAAGTGTCGATCGAGGGTCCCATCCATACGCCAGATAGAAAGGCGTTTCTCCTCGGACCCGATCGGTTGAATAGTTGAGTGTGAATACCAGTCTCTCTGCATATTCATCCCAGTCGCGTTGGTCCGGATCGGCCACATACATCTTAATCGCCCTTGTTATTGTCTGCAACATGCGTTCAGTCGATCCGTTCGCTTGCGGACGATATGCCATCGTCGCTCTCTGCTTCTGGCCCAGCATGTTATTGAAAATACGACCGTGGTCGAGTGGTCGAGTGGTTCACTACTCACTGTGGGACCGGAAGGTCCCTGGTTCGATCCCGGGCCAAACCAAGTTGGTTGGTTTCAGAAAGTATAATGTGACGAAATCACCCCCTAGCATGTTATTGAACGATCGGAACACCTCAGCCATAAGACCGGGTTCCCGATCGTGTCTAATAACTTCGCTGGTGCCGAACCTTCTGAACACGCATTCCTCGTAACTCTGGGCGATCTGCTCCGCAGATTGGGATGAACTAGCGTTTGCGATCACCAGACCAGTGAATAGGTAGATCCAGATCAGCATCTCAGTGTTGCCGCGTGTCGATCTGGGCAGCGACGGTATGTGATCCATTGCTATCACCTGGAAAGGGTAAGTAGACTCGATATTTCCGGGCGATCGGCCCTTTGGTTATCGGTCTGCCCTTTCCGGTCTTGCAATCTGTGCAACAGCCCACATATTTCTGCACGCTCCGAAAAAGACCTCTCCAGTGAAAGTGGGCCCTGATCTTGTGGTATGTCCTGTCTATGCCTTGATGTCCCCCTTCTAGACTCACATGGTAGTGATGAAGTACATCCGGCTGTAGCAACTCAGGGATCACCAGTTTCGCTAGTCGATCTCGATCGGCACTGTCTTGATCAATGTCACGGAAGTAATACAGCAGTCCACTGTCGTCCACATCGTAACTGTCCGCGATCTTGATACACTCTTTCGACTGATCATTTGTTAACTTGGACAGTTCACCTCGCAGATAGGACTTCAAGTTGACGATCCACTATTCTTAGTCCTGCGCCTTGAGGATCCGTTCCGCCCTTAGCTGTTGTACAACGTACTCACTCAGCCTTTCCTTTGGGAACGATCGACGAGATTTCCGAGTTCTCGATCTCGTCGCCGCCATCACATGCACCTGATCAGGGCTCTCCTTGGGCTTGATCAACTCCGGGAGCCTGTTTATGTTCATAAGTTCATGTAGAACGGCCTCCTCGGTGATCGTCGCCCCGATCTGGTCCGCATAGCTTAGGTCGCGAGGTGATAGGCGCTTCTGTTCCAATCCCGTTTCACGTGCAATAGATCGTGGTTGGGATAGTCTTTCAGTGCCTTCATCACCCGATCATTCATCAATTTCAGCCATGGCGCCTTACAGTCGATCTCCCCGGTAATCTGCCTTATCACTAGGTTGGAGTCACCACTTATGATGATCCGCCCTTTCTTTTGTGATGACAGCAGATCAAGACATATAAGGAGACCCCGATATTCCGCCTCGTTGAACGTTATGTCAGGCGTGAAATCAGCGGCGGCTGCTACTATAGACCACTGTAGTAACTTCCACAGTATGGCAATATAGGAGCCGACCTTCTTCTTCACGCTAGCCGATCCGTCGAAACTCAAGACCAGGAGTTCCTCATCCCGATCGACGATCGGTGGCGGCAGCGAGATTGGCTGTCGAGGTTGCTTCCTTGGGGAAATCGCCATCAGAGCTTCATCCACTTCAGACCGAGGGGTGATACTGGCAGCCAATGTGCCCAATATCTCCTCCTCTCCCTTGGTGAACTTGACGACCTCGAGGGACCACTGTGACAAGATCTCTGACCATCTGCCGAGCCGACCGTCCATCCCATTGGCCGATAATAGCCAGACCAATGTCGACTTTCTAGAAAGAACCTTTACAGATCGGCCGACCAGTAGGTTGTAGCACACATCCAAAATCCGTAGTAAAGCCAGAACTTCCTTTTCGACGATTCCATAGTTGACTTCGTTCGGCTTCAACGCCCGGCTCGTAAAAGTGACCGGGTGGTACAATCCATCATGTTCTTGTGCTAGAGTGGCCGAAATGGCCCACTTACTAGCATACACAATGACGACGGCATTTTTTCCGGATCTAAGTGTCTTAGAATCGGTGCCGTCGCCATCTTGGCCTTCAGCATACCGAAAGCAACCTTTGCACGCTTCATGTGGTCCTCTGCCTCCACATGCGGACAATCTGCGGGAAGATCAGAGTCGCGGCCCTCTCGTAAAGTTGCACGATCTCCTTCGCGCAACATATGGTAGTCGACTTCCCGGAGCTCGTACAGCACGGCCGCGTAAATCGCGAAGTCTTCAATGAAGCGGCTGTAGTAATTTAGGCTACCTAAGAAGGACTGCATTGCCATCAGTGATCTGGGAAACGGGAGGTTGCTCAGTGACTCCAGATCCTTGGTATTGGCCTCCGGCCCACTGATCGACACCATATGAACCAAATAGGCGACCTTGGACATTCCCCAAAAACTCTTCACAGCACTGATCGACAGGTTCCGGCGATCACATGTCTCCAACAACCGTTCGACCTTCTCGCACAAATCGCTCCATGACGAAGCAGGGATCAGAATGTCGTCTATATACGATC
>CM047586.1:2071111-2082367 GCA_026184515.1 Peronosclerospora sorghi
GATCGTATATAGACGACATTCTGATCCCTGCTTCGTCATGGAGCGATCTGTGCGAGAAGGTCGAACGGTTGTTGGAGACATGTGATCGCCGGAACCTGTCGATCAGTGCTGTGAAGAGTTTTTGGGGAATGTCCAAGGTCGCCTATTTGGTTCATATGGTGTCGATCAGTGGGCCGGAGGCCAATACCAAGGATCTGGAGTCACTGAGCAACCTCCCGTTTCCCAGATCACTGATGGCAATGCAGTACTTCTTGGGAAGCCTAAATTACTACAGCCGCTTCATTGAAGACTTTGCGATTTACGCGGCCGTGCTGTACGAGCTCCGGGAAGTCGACTACCATATGTTGCGCGAAGGAGATAGTGCAACTTTACGAGAGGGCCGCGACTCTGATCTTCCCGCAGATTGTCCGCATGTGGAGGCAGAGGACCACATGAAGCGTGCAAAGGTTGCTTTCGGTATGCTGAAGGCCAAGATGGCGACGGCACCGATTCTAAGACACTTAGATCCGGAAAAAATGCCGTCGTCATTGTGTATGCTAGTAAGTGGGCCATTTCGGCCACTCTAGCACAAGAACATGATGGATTGTACCACCCGGTCACTTTTACGAGCCGGGCGTTGAAGCCGAACGAAGTCAACTATGGAATCGTCGAAAAGGAAGTTCTGGCTTTACTACGGATTTTGGATGTGTGCTACAACCTACTGGTCGGCCGATCTGTAAAGGTTCTTTCGAGAAAGTCGACATTGGTCTGGCTATTATCGGCCAATGGGATGGACGGTCGGCTCGGCAGATGGTCAGAGATCTTGTCAAAGTGGTCCCTCGAGGTCGTCAAGTTCACCAAGGGAGAGGAGGAGATATTGGGCACATTGACTGCCAGTATTACCCCTCGGTCTGAAGTGGATGAAGCTCTGATGGCGATTGCCCCAAGGAAGCAACCTCGACAGTCAGTCTCGCTGCCGCCACCGATCGTCGATCGGGATGAGGAACTCCTGGTCTTGAGTTTCGACGGATCGGCTAGCGTGAAGAAGAAGGTCGGCTCCTATATTGCCATACTGTGGAAGTTACCACAATGGTCTATAGTAGCATCCGCCGCCGATTTCACGCCTGCCATAACGGTCAACGAGGCGGAATATCGGGGACTCCTTCTATGTCTTGATCTGCTGTCATCAAAAAATAAAGGGCGGATCATCATATGTGGTGACTCCAACCTAGTGATAAGGCCGATTACCGGGGAGATCGACTGTAAGGCGCCACGGCTGAAATTGCTGAATGATCGGGTGACGAAGGCACTGAAAGACTATCCCAACCACGAGGTATTGCACGTAAACGGGATTGGAACAGAATCGACGATCACCTCGCGACCCAAGCTATGCGGGAACAGATGGGGGCGACGATCGTCGAGGAGGCCGTTCTACATGAACTTATGAACATAAAGAGTCTCCCGGAGTTGATAAAGCCCAAGTACAGACCTGATCAGGTGCATGTGATGGCGGCGACGAGATCGAGAACTCGGAAATCTCGTCGATCGTTCCCAAAGGAAAGGCTGAGTGAGTACGTTGTACAACAGCTAAGGGCGGAACGGATCCTCAAGGCGCAGGACTAAGAATAGTGGATCGTCAACTTGAAGTCCTATCTGCGAGGTGAACTGTCCAAGTTAACAAATGATCAGTCGAAAGAGTGTATCAAGATCGCGGACAGTTACGATGTGGACGACAGTGGACTGCTGTATTACTTCCGTGACATTGATCAAGACAGTGCCGATCGAGATCGACTAGCGAAACTGGTGATCCCTGAGTTGCTACAGCCGGATGTCCTTCATCACTACCATGTGAGTCTAGAAGGGGGACATCAAGGCATAGGCAGGACATACCACAAGATCAGGGCCCACATTCACTGGAGAGGACTTTTTCGGAGCGTGCAGAAATATGTGGGCTGTTGCACAAATTGCGAGACAGGAAAGGGCAGACCGATAACCAAGGGCTGATCGCCCGGAAATATCGGAGCTACTTACCCTTTTTAGGTGATAGCAATGGATCACATACCGTCGCTGCCCAGATCTACACGCGGCAACACTAAGCTTCTGATCTGGATCTACCTATTCACTGGTCTGGTGATCGCAAAGGCTAGTGCATCTCAATCTGCGGAGAAGATCGACCAGAGTTACGAGGAATGCGTGTTCAGAAGGTTCGGCGCCAGCGAAGTTATTAGACACGATCGGGAACCCGGTCTTATGGCTGAGGTGTTCCGATCGTTCAATAACATGCTAGGCCAGAAGCAGAGAGCGACGATGGCATATCGTCCGCAAGCGAACGGATCGGCTGAACGCATGGTGCAGACAATAACAAGGGCGATTAAGATGTATGTGGCCGATCTGGACCAACGTGACTGGGATGAATATGCAGAGAGACTGGTATTCACACTCAACTCTTCAACCGATCGGGTCCGAGTAGAAACGCCTTTCTATCTGGCGTATGGATGGAACCCTCTATCGACACTTGAAGCGGCGATACCGATCAGATGCACTCGGACCCGCGATCGCGATGCACGTCGTTGGCGCATGCAGGTCCAGAAGCATTATCAGCATGCGAAAGAAGTCGTCAATGAAAAGTTGCGTCAGGCTACGCAAGATCGACCATATCGGAATAACGATCAGGTCCGCCCTCATGGTATTGAACCAGGGGCGAGGGTATGGCTATACCTCGATCGGGTCAAGGAAGGCTATACAAAGAAGTTGGCTCATATGTGGCACGGTCCTTTCCGTGTAGCAGAGCTGATCGGTGAGCATGCTGCTCGTCTGATCACGATCGGCACGTATTATAAAGTTTTTACGATCGTGCATGTGTCCAAACTGAAGATGGTCAGAGAGTTCTCCGATCGGCCTAAAATGCCCTGTCTGGTGGACGAAGCGGAGAGATTCGATTTTGACGAAGCTCTGCTACCGGAAGACAGTTGGGAAAGGCCATTGGAAGAGTACGAAGGTGGAAAAGGTGCTAGATATCCGATCGGTCAAGAAGACGCGTTTCGGTCGCACCCACCGAGAATATCTGGTCCGCTGGAAGGATCATGACGAAGTAACTTGGATCGACGAACTCGATCTAAATTGTAGAGCACTGATACGAGAGTTTGAGCGAGAACAAGTCAGTCGGAATCGCTTCGCAGTGATGCAGACTCATGAAGATGAAGACCAAGACACGCAGTAGCACCAATCAGTATATCGATCGGTGTAAATATGTGTAAGGTCTGAATTATTGTGAATTAGTGTGATGAACTGTGATGAACTGAAGTAGTGGAGTGACGAACGTGGTGATAATTTTCGCGATGTGGATGAAAACTGTGTGTGATAACGTGTTGGTACAAGTTTGGATAAAGTGATTAAATTCGGTCAAGTGATCAGGTGATCAAGAATTTTGAAAGCATGATGACATGTATTATGGATTATCTGGTCAACTAACTGCCGCATCAAGATTTGCAGTCACCCCACAGACGACCAATAGTCAATGCCAGATAGTCTCCGATCTGGTTCTGATGCTGATTGCGCCAGGGCTCCTTCCGATCGATCTGGATCAAGGCGTCTTTCAGGTCTGCGGTCGGCTCGTCACAATGAAGAGCGGGATACCAGACGCCTTCGTCAGCTAATACCCCGTCTTTCTTAACCCGACGCTTGGCTATATGAAGAACTACAGGATATAGGAAGATGTCGATGTCGCACTCGCGGGCCAGCATCCCTTCCAGAATAAACTGGCATAGGGTCAGCCAGGCCTCGCCCGCCCGAATCCGGCGCTGTTTCCGACGCTTCTAAAACAGGATCAGGTCTTGGTCACGAAACTTCCGACCCGCGGGAAGGAGGAGATAATGGGTAGACTCCCAGATCGCCTGGCAGTGGGCTATATTAAAAGCCCGAAGTCGACCGAGAAGAGAATCGATCCAAGGAGTCGACGCTAATATGGAGTCCAACTTTGCGCTGAGCAGCACTT
This sequence comes from Peronosclerospora sorghi, assembly GCA_026184515.1. Lineage (NCBI taxonomy): Eukaryota > Oomycota > Peronosporomycetes > Peronosporales > Peronosporaceae > Peronosclerospora > Peronosclerospora sorghi. The sequence continues at coordinate 2,075,085 of CM047586.1, forward strand.
CCCATGGTCGAGCTGCATACATACGGGCGATTTGCGGTCCTGTGACTAGATCCGCCCGCCACCCAGACAGGTCAGGGGTTTTCAAAGCTGGAGGGAAGAGCCAGAAATCTGGTCAGGACATCGACCGGGCTAGATCTTGCTTGGTCAGGGCTGATCGGTGCAAGCTACCGATCTGCCCCGGTGACCATGTCAAAACGGCATCCGAAGTCAGCGACGGAAGAGTCCGATATCCAATCAACACCCCTTTCAACCGGGCGTGATGGCGCAGCTTAGATGTGCGGGCTGGAAAGAAGGCGTCGACTCTGCTAACGTACGCGTTTGCGCAACATCATCACCCTGGGAGCTGATCAACTTATCAGCCCCCGATGCAGACTTCGCTGGAACAGGACCTCGGCGTCGATCGGATTGGGACTTGGACAAAGCGATGAGCATGAACTCAGAATCTCCCGATCCGTTCCCCGAGTCTTCTCCGGAGGAGATCTCCATGTGCTTGGTGTGAGCAGCGCGGGGGAGCAAGGGCGCATGCGATTTGGCGATGGTAGACGTGTCGGCTGCGTCCGATCTTGGGCTTGGAGGATGCGCCAGCGTCTTGGCTTTCTTTTGAGGCACCGCTAGCTTCTCCTCGAGTTCGGAGTCGCCCGCTATGCCCCGCGACCTTGAGCCCTTCGACGTGTCCTTACGCTTCTTGGAAACTTTTGGAATTTTGGGGTATTGACTTTTGGCCAATGAATGGCGTCGTTTCCGATATTGGTGCAGATCGATCAGGGCGGCCGATGTAGATCGGTCAATGCTGGAACCTGCAGCCGGACGCCGGTACAACAAGTCAGTCAACTGTTGGTGGCACCTATCTACGGTCGCCCAACGAAGGTCTGACTCCTAGGTCCAGGCGTCCGATCGGCTCTGGAAGGACTCGACCTTCCCGATCTGGTCCCTGACCACGACCTGAAACTCGCCGATCTGCCTCTCCAGGTCACCATGTTGGGTGCGGAGTAAAGTCCAATCGGACTGATCCTCCAACCTCTGCCGGTTTACCAGCGCGAGCTGTTCCCGGAGGTGTGACCTGTAGGCCTCCAAACGAGACATGTAATGCCGTGCGCCGATCAGCCCGTCCAAGATCGGTCGGAGATGATCGCAGTGGTCATGCGACTGCCAATCAGCCGCGAGTAAAGCGTCAAACGCTTTGGAGATGTCGGTGGGTAGCCGATCTGCATGCGAAGGAAGTTTAGAGCAGATCCAAGACGAAAAACAGACCGATCAGCTTACCTCGCGTTGTTTGTTGGGCGATCTGGGCCCGGAGGTGCGCATTTTTGGCAATCACCTCCTGCAACTTCGTGGACACGGGGATTAAAGTATCCACCTCCTTCAGCAGTTGCAGGAGTGATGAAGTCCATATGTCCAACTGCGACTGGAGCTCCCGGACTGTTTTCCGGAGCTGATCGACCCCGATCTGATGCCCATCCGGTGTGTCGGGATCTGAAGTGTTGCGAGGGATGTCAGATCGGGCCGACCTGGGAGACGAATTGATATGGGTCGATGAGGAACACAGGGCACCTGCAGCAACGAACTTCAAGAGAGGTTACAAGACTATCAGGTGCACAAGGCAAGTACCTGGCGAAGGCGTATACAAAGATCTGTCCATCGGTGAAGTCCGCTACTGTGAAGATCTGGAATGTGGTTAGATCGGGTCGCTACCGTTGCGCGGCTACAACCAGACTCAGGGGCGTCTGTGGTGCAGCGGACTCAAGAATTTCAGTCACTTTGTGTCAGCGGAACGCCGATCAGCTTATCAGCGATCGGATTGGCTGAAAGGACGGACTAATTTGGGCCAATCTTGTGCTTGGAGTGTTTTGTACGCGGATTTGGTTGAGTCACATTATATTGCGTGTACTTTAACATATTTTCATGTTTGTACATATTGGGGACCGTAGGGAGATAGGATTGGTTAGTTTATTGTTTTTGGCCTTTAACTCAACAAGGAAGTCGTTACATCTGTAAGTACGCTAGCCGCCTCTGCACGCCGCAGAGTGTTTGGGAGCAGAGGGTCGAGTAATCCCCTCTAGCCCATTATACCCGGCCGGGACGCGTTACAGAAGCACTTGGCCCGCCGGAAGTCCCTCGACAGGAGTACACATTGGTCGGCCTCACAAGATCAAGTTACACACGTTTGGAACGTGGAAGCAATTTTTGTATTGTTACGTGGAGATATCGTTAGTGGAGTTTTGCATGTTCTCATTGGATCTCATATTGGATTATTGGTATTTTATTCTCGCATTGGTTGGGCTCTACGATCGGTTAAGCGATCTGCCCTTTGGAGTATACTTACTCTGAGTGTAATTGGTCTTCCCGTAACCAGGGTGAAGAGTTCCGTCCAAGGTACATTACCCAGCACGGTCTCGCATTTAAGACCTGAATCAATTTGCAGCGACGATCCACCAAGTGTGAAACCAGCCCATTCCATCGGGTAAACAAGGTGAGATGGAGACGCAGAAATCGGACCAGGCGTCCTATGCTGATGATCGGTCGTCTGCTAGCAGCGGACGATCCGATCGGATCGTAGGCGAAAGTTCGCGGGGTAGCCCCCCCGTCAGTTGGAAGGCTGGGCACGATGGTGGTCAGGCTCTCGACACTACGGTGTTCGATTTTGAGCTTGACTCCACCACACTGATACCATGCAAGTAGTTGCATATCTGGAATCGACATGTATTCCCCATCGTGAAAGGTTTTTTATGGCTTGGGTAAACCAAGTCTTGCATTTCGACCATCTCGTCTCCTCACGCATTGAAGGCTCCCATGCCACAATTAAGCAGTGGATCAATTCATCGATGATGAATCTTCGAGATGTCTACCATCTATTGCAACTTTGCTGTGATAACTAGTTTAGCGTTATCAATCACGAGATGCACACTGATGCGACAACATCGTTGACGACACATACTCACCCCCTGTGGCGTGCGGTGGCACGGAAGATCTCTCACTTCGCATTGAAGAAGATGCATGCTCAGTACCAGCACGCGATAAGAAAGACTGCTGATAGTACAGCCTGTCGCAATGTCTTCCGGCAAGTGAACTTTGATTGGTGGCGTTGGATGTTGTAGGATACTCACTTTTTCTGTGGAACAGCACCACCATAGGTCTTCCATGTGAACACGACATTGAGGTGCTGTTGAAGGAGGGACTTCCGATACACCTTGAGCAAGTGAATCCGAAGTGGTGGATGCGGACCCCGGAATCCAACTATATCCCGCCATCTAGCACTCCAAGTTTTGATGGGAGCATCAGGTATCTAAGCACGCAACACAAATCTATACCCCCAGATCAAAGGCTCCTGAACTCACTCTATTGGCATCTAGGGCGTCAGAACTTGCCACTCTTTCCCCTCCAGAGGTACGAACCAGAGGAAGACCCCAAGGAGTGCATAACAGTAGCAATATCCCAGCATCCAGCACACGCAGGGAACCCTCAGGATTCTAAGTGGTCGAAGCAGTCGCAAGCCGTCGCAAGTGCAGTAGGTGTAAGATGGCAGGCCACAATAAGAGGACTTGCCGACAGCCAACCATCATGTGATTGGCATCAGCTTTTGGGGAGGGATTTCAAAATTGGCGCCCTTCCACACACACACTGGGGGTACGGGAGTAGTAGACGACTACAGTAGTCTAGACTAGTAGACATCTAAGTAGACTATGAGGAGTGGTTTGAAACTGATGACTAGTCGATTCCCGTGTCACTATAGTATAATGTAGGCTACTAGTCTGAAGATACCCCGATGTGTGTAGAATGGCGCCCTTTTTAATACGAAACTTTTTAAGTTACATGAGGGAAATGTTAAATTGACTCGACGCGTTTTGTCTAGCGAAACGAGTCTGATAAATATAAAGTTCAAGATTCTGAAAATATCTCGCCAAAAGTGCATCAAGCAGCAACTACTAGCGCACACGCGATGCTCGCTTGTCGGTGCTGCGAAAAGTACGAATTCGTTGATGGTTGCCCAAAAGCGATATATGCTATTTTGTTCTCTTCGACACTTATATCCATTATTGCATCGTCCCTAGCTTTCACGTCTCTGACGGGAATGCACTATCTGCGAGATCTACGATCTGATCAGCATAAACTTCCGCAATCCGTTTACGGTTGTATTTGAAAAGTTTCATGGGTCTCTGTGGTACATTCAAGAATAAAGTGAGCTACGACGCGTTTAGTCTCACATCAGAGAAGTTTAAAGTCGTTGAATACCTCGTTGAATTCAGAGCTGAACAGGGATACTATCTTTCCCACCAGCGACACCAACGACACCAGTCCTTCTAGCTAAAAGATTCTCACATAAGGTATGGACAAGACAGTCGCAGAAGATACGGCTAAGCTGTGCTTTGTCAATTTTGAATTAAGGATTTCCCCTATCACCAGCAAGATGTGCGCTTTTGCGCGCTTTTAGAGACGTTTTACATCCAGCCACGTTGCTTCTTCTTAAAAATCATCAGGCTGTACGTGCCGAAAATGGCATTGGTCTCCTTCCAAAGAATTCGCACCGCCAGACGATGAAAAATAGTACTTGTAGACGTCAAAACCATCCCTAGCACCATACTGATATATTAGGACCGACCGTGTTCGAGTGGTTCACTGCTCCCTACGGGACCGGAAGGTCCTGATTTCGATCCCGGACCAGTCCAACTTGTTTGGTTTCTTAAAAAGTGTAATGTGACAAAACAAACCATATTGGTATACTTGTTGGCCACTCCCGCTTTCGAAGGTGGTAACAATCATAATCCTTTTACCGCAGCAGTCAGCGGGTGGCGCATTATCCCTGCTTGATGCAAGATGCGGAGTTCATCCAATCGTATTGACTGGAGATCAACAAGTCATCCGTTGAAGTGTCCTTCTTCGGAATGTTTACGTTGTACTATGCTGCACACGGTTAACATGGCAAAACGTGCACATCCCAGTTATTTACGAATCGAGGCAATGTCTAGTATGCCCTCCTGGCGAGCATCATGAGGCTAGCATCCGGCAATTCATTACGCCGTTGGGTTGCTAGATATAAAGTGTCACCATTGTTTATTTGTTGTAAAGTACCTCCATCTTGGAGCTAAAAATGGTTTTGCTAAGTGAGAGCGATATATCATTACATTACCTACAGTATAATACTCACCCCCGTACGATAAGTTGCGTTTACGGACGTAGCGACCACGCAATTAAATAATCGGTAGGTCATGATAGTTATTGCTGAACAAAACGCGTCACGAGCGAAAAATGGAGGGATGGGTTCGATCTAATATTTCCCTTATTTAACGGCAAAATGTTTGGATTTGAAAAGGGGAAATGATATTTACCGCCACACTTTTTCCAATTCCCCAGTACAGCGCAATTCAACTCGTCCAATCCCTTGCGCGCATTACTATGAGCGTCCGTATATGCAGATCAAGTACAGCATTGCAATCGGCTCCCAGGTTGGCCATTTATTGATTCCTGGAACGTCCTGATGTTATGTTCCACTTCCCTACAGCATTCGCATCGCATCCTCGATTATTGCTGCTCCACGTATTCAAACGCGGATGGTTTCCTTCGAGTAGACCAGATGTCTCCTGGTCAACCTCGTCTTCTCAACACTCTTCCTGGTTCTGATATTTGATGTGGTGCGCTGTCTATGGCCTCACTGACACGCGACTACACGGTCTCAATCTGGGCGCGGTCAAGTCCCTCCAGAGATGACACAAGCCGTTCTTGCACACGTCGAACATCGGTATCCAAGACAGTACTAGATAGTGAAGGGGGAGGGCATAGCTGCTCCCAGGCTTGGTTATGGCAATGTGAGGCGTATGCACTGGTCATTCCGCTGCGTTTCCTTCAGCACGTGTCGACAGGGAAGTCCTCAGACTGTCTCCATTGAACAGGAGTAGTTTTTCCCGTCGTTGATAGTGAGAAAATCCTTCTTGAGCCGGATAAGGGCTTAGCGCGATATCTTCAGGCGCAGATCCTGAAACATGGCATGGTTAAAGTAGTTCTCAACACGCTACATGTCACTATCCTCCTGGCTGCGCATCTCAGCCAAGCGGCCGGGCCACATCTGGTTGATGCGGTTTAAAGCTGTATACAGATCGCAGACAGAGCTGTGTACTCTTTCAGAACCACGTGTGAGTCCTCAATCCTCGGTGTAACAGTGCAACCCAAGTGAATCTGCTGGTACACCCACGAGACCACAAACTTCTCCTTGTGTGCGATCCACGTCTCTTCGACGTAACGACGCGCCTGAGCCGGATCCATGGAAGTGCTGCGCAGCGTACTCCACTTCGCGGAGAATATTTCCTTGTCCTTGGCGGCATTTAGTAAAAGCCCTCCACTAGACGTAGAAAGCGTCGAAAGAGGCCGCGTATGCAAATATCCAGTCTAAGTGTCATGAAGGACGCCTCCAGTGCATTTTTTGGCCAGTTATTCGTCTCCATTTCACGGTCGACAACACTGGAGAACATCTCCGTCCATTGTGAAGCTGAGTCTTTAGAATTACGACAAAATGCGCAACGTCGTTTATGACAAAGCACTACGTTGAATGAGGTTGAAAAATCTCGCCAAGATGAAAGCAGTCATCTCCAAGATTGCAAACGCAGTCGATGACTGCAAAAAAATCTGTTTTTCCTTTTTGCTTCAAAGTAAAGGTAGATGTAGTGTAGGTTCAATGAAACAATTTGTCGTGAAGGGGTTGAAAATTATTATAATTCCACGTAATTAACAACACAAAGAGGTATTAAGCCAGTCCTCCTTGTTTAACTTCCCGGGTACTTAATACTTCCGTCCGAACCAACAAATCAACCAATTACACTTGGCGTGCACTTCACAAGGCTGTCCCGGGCTTCCCCCAGCACTTGTGCACTTCAACAGGCTGCTGCTTCACTCACTAGGGCGTGTGCTCACCGACTTCCTTGTCTTACACTTGGTTTTTGTATGGGGTTAAAAAGGAAAGGTTTTTGAAAGGCGCCAGAGACCTGTGAAGTACAGGGGAAATTTCGTTCTATTAAGTGTTACTAACTCCTACATCAAAGTCAATCACTTTTCTCACCCACTACTTCTTGGTTACTTCAGCGCTGACTTCAATACTGGACTCTGAGGCCGTCGCAATCCTCTGGAACTTGATTGATCAGATTTGCCATCGCGATCTGGCCGCCGCATCCTCTGACACTTGATTCATCAGTTTGGACATAGCGATCTGTCCGTCGCGATCTGTCCGTCGCACCCTCTGGAACTTGATTAATCAGTTTTGACATATTTGCCGTTGCAATCTGGCCGTCGCACCCTCT
>CM047586.1:2082377-2117541 GCA_026184515.1 Peronosclerospora sorghi
CGCGATCTGGCCGTCGCACTCTCTGGAACTTGATTGATCAGTTTTGACATCGTGATCTGGCCGTCGCACCCTCTGAAACTTGATTGATTAGCTTTGACATCGCGATCTGTCCGTCGGAATCTGTCCATCGCGGGTTGCTGATGATTGGTCAAAATCACTCTTCCAAAATCAAAATACTTCATCACTTGAGAACATTCAAGACCATCCAAGCGAGCGACCCAAGCAGCCGAGGGCGCCTAACTTTTCGTTGGCTCTGCCACTCAGTACGGACCCGCCGTTGTGCTGGTAAGTTGCGCCTATGTCTTGACTCCCTTATGCAATGATAACAATTCTCCTTCACAGTCTGTTGGCCTTGTTATATCATGTGCCCTAGCGCCATTCGATGATGCATTATGACGCCGAGGGCGCATAATTTACCGTTGGCTTCACTCTCATGAACGAACCCGCCGTTGTGCTAGTAAGTTGCGCCTATGTCTCGGCTCCCTTATGCAATACTAACAGTTCATCTTCACAGTTGGTTGACCTCGTTATATCATGTGCCCTAGCGCCATTCGGTGATGCATTGTGACGCCGAGGGCACATAACTTTTCGTTGACTTCACTGCCATGAACGGACCCGCCGTTGTGCTGGTAAGTTGTGTCCTTGTCTTGATTCCCTTATGCAATGCTAACTGTTCATTTTCACAGTCTGTTTACTTGATTATTTGATGTGCCTTTTAGTGCACCTAGTTGTTGGACCTCGAATTAGGCAGTTATGATGCTGAAGACGCTCAACTTAGCGTTTGGCGTCACTGTTATGATGCTAGAGCTAAAGCAACTGTGTCGAAACATTGTAAAATGTGGGAAGCATTACTTGGAACTAGTAATAAATTGAAGCATCTTGTTAGAAGACAGAAGCTTCGCACTACTAACAATGTTGCACTAAGTGTTCGTAGTGTTCACTTATTGAAGGCATTGCATAATCTTTGTCACTAATATTCAGTGTTTGAAGGAATCACCAGCGTAACAAACGTCATCGCGTTAGTATATAGAATTTGGCGAGAGAAAACATACTAAGCATTGATAACTGCGATAGTTCATCTTTTATATGCTATAAATATAGCTTCCACTTCACCACAATCGCCCCTTGCGTAACTTCAGCATAAGCGAGCAAAAGGCACGCACAGACACACACCTTAATGAGTCCATAGGTGTAGTGAAAATCGGAACCTCACTTTCCTTGCATATATCCATCATTCCGTTCCACGTACTTTCGCCTTCAAAAACGTAACGAGACGCCACTATGAAGAGGTAATCGCGGGCCCTGCTGAGTGTTACTAACTATCTCGATGGGTACCCTGCAAGGAATCCCAATGTATGTGATCGAACCATAGACACAATAACGATATCTGCTTCACGACCCTGGCTAGAATCGGTTGTAGCCACCTCAATGTCCAAACATTCGTCATATGCTTGACCTACGTATCGTAACTGTCTCTGTATAGCCTTGACTTGTTGTAGATATGGTGAGATAACTAACAGTGATTTTCTTACGGCCGTATGTGTTCTCCGCATTCCACTCTCCAACATAACGAATATCTTCTCCAACAAGTATATAACCATGGCCAACTCGATAATATTGTCACGCCTGTACTCTTGACGTTCCACTTCCCTCATCCACTCTTGAGGGCTAATCCATACAACTCGATTACCCTTGAAACTTCGCTTCCAAGAAAATTCACGACTAATTGGCTTACCCCAATCAATTACGTCCATACTATTAAACCGCATTCCATCCAAATAATCCCTTGAAATAGCGGCTCTATCTCGAATTGTATACGGATAGAACACTTGCAGCAGTTTCGTGATCTGTGGATGACTCCTAAATTCTTCAGTTATGGTTACTCCAGGGTACGCTGGTGATAGGTTATGGCTTACTCGACAATGTTCTATGGAGTGTAACAACTACCAAGTGATTTTATGACGACGGGAACCTCCGCGAAACCGATGCCTCAACTTTTCATCAATAGGAGAGTATGCGAAAATCTGGTAGGGATCCCCCATTGATATAAGAACCTCCACTTTGGGTCTAATAGCCTGTAATAAAGCCACTTCAGCTGTTTGGGATCCTTCATCATTGATAATCACATCATAAGATATTGTGTGAAAATACGGTCGTCCTAATTGTGCCAGAGTGGCAACAATTATACGTGCTTGCTCTAGTGTCTTCATCTCTTTCACTCTTAATCGTGCAAGAATGTCTTTTCGTACCACACATCCCTCTAACGAACGTCGCGCTCTCTCTGCAATATCTCCGAAAGGAACCTTCGCCGATACGGTTCAGCATCCAATAGTGCCATTGTAACCTTTATATCACCCAACCGCACTATAACTTTGTCTGGTATTGCCTTGGAATCCATCAACCTTTTGAGATCCTCGTCAATGGCTGCATTAATTTCTGAAACAATAGCAATTCGAAAATGTGGAAACATCGCTAATAACGTCAACACAACAGCGGTAATTGTAGATGTTTTCCCACATCCATAAGGACCACGATCAAGAACAATTCCTTTTGTCCCCACAGCTTCTCGTACCACCTTTAACTGATCCACATCTAGCGTACGCTGAAATTCTTCATATATCTGCGTCTGCTCCAATCTCTTCATTACTGATGCATCTCTCTGCAACTCAATCGTCTCTCTTTTAGTCATCAATTGTAATAACGGAGATGGTGGCTCTCTGGTCATTCTATCTACCGTGCTGAATCGTCTAACATAATTCATGATGTTGACCTCGGGTAACCATCGTAAGCCGTCAATGTTTCTATGTATATCCTTCACATTGGCAGTGGTTATGATAAAATACCGGAATCCAACAAAACATACTATTCCCCAACCCAAAAACTTCAATTCCCGATATCGTACGATGCATAGTCTTCCATAATCCCATTTCTGCAAATGAACTGTACTCACGGACATACCCGAAGTACCCATGTACTTGCAAGTATAACAACCCTCTCAGCAATGACTTAATATGGTCGGGACTATGACCAGAGTCGTATAATTTCCATCGTCTCGCTAAACACTGCCCTATTCCATAGGATGTAACATGAAGCTTCGTTGTTGACTCAATATCCTGTGGATACCATTCACCCTCATAATGAATTGGATCGGTAACAGAAGATGCCTCTAGATGCGCTATTAAACACATAGTGAAAAGATAATCATTCACTGACGTGAACCTATCCATACACACCACCCGAAACTTGAAATAACGCCAATGCCTGCATTGCCCTCGATAACTGAATTGCGGTATCGCGACGTCATACTGCAAGCAACATAATTCATCTCTGAAGGGCCCTGAACTTCCACCCTAACACTCCCGAAGGAACACGCGCTAGAGATTCTGAACCTCTAAGTAGAAGTGTAACCACAACAACACCTTTCTTGCATCTACCGGGTTGATCGATTTGAGTTGTCGCCGCCCACCAAGTTCCTTATGAAAACTCAAGGACGTGGCGTCATTAATAACAATTCCTGGTCGAACATTAGCCTTATCAATTTCTTGACACCATTCCCTTTCAACATCTGACACACGTGTGAACACTAGCATCGCAGTTGATCCTGGTTGACACTTACTCTCCCACAATAAATGTGGTTTGTATGCAGGAAACAAACATCTGGAAAACTGATATGGCCGATATTCGTCTACCCTCTGAACCTTTGTTTGAATTGATTCTGTACCAACATCAGCCACTGGGGTGAGATAGATCAAAACTTCTCCACACACCTCTTCATATTAATTCTCTCCAGGTGTGGATAAAACCACCCCTTCGGTAGTACTTTTATCTTCCTTTTCCGACATTCCACAGCCTTTTTTGCAGGGTAACACATCTTCTTTTGGCGCCAAACTCTCTTCATCTTCATTACTCTCACTGGATTCAGAATCTTCTGTCGACCCGTCCAAATCAATCACTACAGGAGGAGCTTGCTTCTCTTCTTCATCATACTCTACATCACATCTAGATGCCGCATCATTTAGTGTAACTTCTTCTGTTTGTTCGCTTGTAGAATCAATTTCTTGAGTTTCCACAGTGTGATGTTCCATATCTGCAACATTTACATTTGTATCCTCATTTGCCATTAGTGATTGTTCTAGTTGACACGAGATAGGTCCAACTAACTGTTTTCGCTTGGCGTTTTCTTCAAATCCTAATCTTTGACTCTCAGATACCATCTGATCAACCACCAGTGCCACTGTTTGATCAATCGTTATTGGAGGAGCTGGATTTTCTTCTCCCTCACACTCTACAGCGTTTCTAGATCCTTCAGCGCCTGATGGATCTCCTATTGTTTGTTCATCCATAGATCCCAATTCCTGAACCATCTTGTTGTAATGCTCAATGTCCGTGACAGCTATAGCACATCTTCATTAGTCATTAGCGATTGTTCAGGTTGCTGTGGGATAAATTCGACGAATCGTCTCGATACATCATCTGATCCCATTCTATGAATTTCAGATACTGTTTGATCAATGTAACTTGGTCCTTATCACTTTCTGCGATATTTTCTTGATCTGATATGGATAGTGGTCGCATGAACGAGTATTTGGTGCAATACAACGGGTTCTTCAATCAGAGGAGCCTGTGCCTAATTGCACCTTCTGTTCTTGGCATTTGGTCATCTCCAGTCATGCTGTGGACAACTTTTTGGCAATAACCTTCGTATCCACATGTCCACATTTCATTGCTTCTATCAATATATTGTCTTCTTGTTTCGTCCATCTTCTGCAGTTTCCTTGTATTATATGCTGGTTTTTTTTCGGCTCGATGATACCTGGGTTCGGACTTTCTTTGACTTACATATCATCTGCATCTTCTTTATCACAGCCGCTATAGTGCGGCTTTTCTTAGATTGCGGGAATTTTACTGGATATAGTCCGATTACTTTTGCGGCAGTAGCTTCCTGCTCTATCATGTCTGTTAACCATTTCACTTCATCCTCTTCCCATTCATCACACCTTTTGCGCTTGACCCCCATTCGCCCTAACTTGGATTTGACCCCGGTTTTAGTCCTTATTGACCAACCCTTGACATGACACTGCCGATTATACAGGTCATATATATCCTGTACTGGAGCATTCGCATTTTCACATGCTCGTTTTATCTCCAATAGCTTTTCTTCCTCCTCCTTAGTCCATGATGAGATAGGCGCGGATGCTGGTACTGTTGTAGTTAAATAAGGTTTTCAGCTCTGGGCCTATATTCTCACTGGTAAATATATCTTTCATGTCACCTCTTGTTTCATCATTTTCTCGTTCCATCGTCCTCAGAATCAAGAGGGTATCTGCCACATCTGAACTCTCTATCTTACGTTCCCGTTGGAATCTCAGTCAATCACCAGGTTGTCCTCTTCTTTCTATGAAATGTATCCACGTTGACTCCACTTTGATGAGGTGTATGCTTGTGGTAGGTGTTTCACTAGCCATTTCGTTGTATTGACTATTTTTTAGTCGAGATTGCGTCAGCCGCTCCTATCTTACCCGGTTTCTCGGGCAATCGGTTGGAAATAGTATCTACTAGGCTTTAACCAGTGGGAAAATGTAAAACCCCAATATCACATACCAATCACACACCAGCTTGACTCAACTCTCCATAATCCGATCACTTGCGATCTGGACGTCGCGATCTGTCCGCCGCACCCTCTGTAACTTGATTGATCAGGTTTTCCATCGCGATCTGGCCGTCACGATCTGGCCATCGCGGGTCGATTTTGATTGGTCGAAAATTCTCTTTCTTCCAAAACGTCAATATCACACATCAATTCCAGCCTGCCATATTCACTCGTCACAGGTAATGCGCGTGCCCTCTCAGCTCATACATGAACTTCTAGCCTCCAAGCTAATCAACGCTATGATCCCATTCCATAGGCATTCCTTTGGCTCCCGTAAGTCAACTCCTGCCTCTTCCTTCCATCTTATATATTGTATGTTCAATGCAACAAGTAACTCACACTCTGGATTCAGAATCCTGGTGGACCAACTTATTCTCCGAGATTGATCTTCCCGCCATACAATATGTCTTGCTTTCATCTCATCAAAACCCAACTAATTGAGTTACTACCCACGTCCTTCTGTATTCCTCTAACTGCCATACAGGTGCTGCATCACAATCACCCAAATTGATACCCTTTGCATAAGGTTATCACTAACACTCAAATTTGTCGCCCCATGGCTTACTTTTTCTCAGTATCATCTCGTGTCTCTGCACAATTTTTATACCCGTTAGACCAGTTAGATACTGTTGGATGTCTCTCATACAGCCGCCCTTGATGCTCTGATTTATTCGCTTTATTTTACCATGACGTACATGTTTCACACCTTTGATACACTAAAAGGTTTCTCTTCGTACGATCTTGTTGTTGCCGCACAGGTTTCACACCTTTGGTACCCTGACAGTTTTCTCTTCGTACGCTTTGGCTGTAGCCGCACAGGTTTCACACCTTTTACTACACTGATGGGTTTCTCTTTGTACGATCTCACTCTTGTGATATATTTTTCGTGATTGGTTGACACTAGATGTACAGGTTTCACACCCTTAGTATCCTGACAGGTTTCTCTTCATACGATCTTATTGTCGTCGTATAGGTTTCACACCTTTCGTACCCTGACAGGATTCTCTTCGCACAATTTTGTTCTTGTTGTATTTCCTCCATATTTGATTGACAATAGATGTACAAGATTCACACCTTTTAATACCTTAGTGGTTTCTCTCCGTATCATCTTGTTGATGCCGTACAGGTTTCACACCTTTGGGACCTTAATAGGCTTCTCTTCGTACGATCTCCATCTTACACGGATTCCACATATTATTCTTAATTGAACGAGCACTTATAGGCTCAATTTCATTACCATTAATCACACGTAAACACGTCGTGTCAATGAACGTTAGCTTTCAACTTGTTTACTCCGCATGCCCAAACAAATTCCGGTTTTCGTTTAAATATGTATCTTTAGCATGTATCTTTGTTTTTTATTTTTGTTTTCTTTTTCTATGCCCCCAATGCAAACAACTTGGGTCCGCAATCTACTTATCACAACCAACATGGGTCCGTGATAGGGATGTGCTACATCTTCCGGGGCCTTGTCTTTCTTATTCTCTCTTAATTTTTATCTTGTTATTTTCTTGAAAGTCTGGACTCTTTCGTGTCTTGCTCTTTATTTTATTAGGGCTCTACATTTCAGCCTCTGTAGTATCCTCCTCTGCTGTCTGAGATGCATAATGCCGATTCTCCCAAGCTCGTTGCGCATCAAACTCATATAATAAAACAGTGCATGAAAGATTGTCTTCTGGCTCCCAAGTCATCTCATCGGTATCCTTCCACTTGACATAATACTCCTTTGTTCGACGTCCGTTCCTCGTTCGCTGTTTGACTCGACAATCTACAATTCGTTCTATTTCCCGCTCATCATCATGACCTGGTTCATACCACGAGTCCTCAGGGAGTAACGCCTCATCTAATTCAAGTGTGTCCTCAACCTGAAGTCTCTCCCTAGGTCGTCTCATTTTACTGATATATGGTTTTAACCTGGCAATGTGCACAAGCGGGAATATTCGACTTTCACCAGTAGGTATCACTAGCCGATACACCATGTCGTTTATCCGTTCATCTACTACATATGGTCCATGCCATAAATGCGCCAACTTCCTGACCAACCCTGGTTTAACCAGATCATGATATAGCCAAACCAATTCACCTGGTTGATACGCTGTTTTGGTAGTCCAACATACTTTAGTCGCTACTGCGTCATTATGACGTTGGGCTCTATCTTTCATTATATGTTCCTGGATAATAGCATCATGTGCCTGCGCTATCATATGCTCTTCAGTTGTAGCCAACTGCGGTCGGGTGAAGCATTGGCGAGTCATGACCAACCTTTGTTCGATCGCAAAAGCGATTATGGCGTGAGATGCCACTCCACTCTAATGCATATTTTTCAGTGATTGAAGTATCTTTGGGTGGTATCATTGCTTCAAACGTGTTTCTGGGTTCCCATCCATGTACCAAGTAAAATGGAGTTTGATGATGCTGAAGATCCACTGAAGTATTCAATGCAAGCTCCAAAGGATCCACATATTCATCCCAATCTCTCTGCTCCAGATCCGTGATGTAACATTTGATTTCCTTGATCACTGTCTGCACAGATCGTTCCTGTTTCCCATTGGACTGTGGTCGATATGCTACGTAGGTATCTGCTTTTGTTTTAGCATTAGAGTGAATCTTCTGAAAACTGAACTCATGAATCTTGGGTCTCTATCATGTCTCAACATTTCTTGGGCTCCAAATCTCTTATAAACTCCCACCATATACTCTTCTGCTACATCTTGCGCAGTGGTGGTGCTCATTGGAATTAAGATCAAATATCCAGAGAACAGACATATAAAGCACAACAACGCTTCATGCCCCATTGCAGTTTGTGGTAATGGCAATGCGAAATCCATCGCTAAAATTTGAAATGGTCTTGACGCTATGATGTTTCCACTTGTGCGCCCCTGGTATCTTGGCCTCCCTTTTGCGGTGGCACAATCTTCGCACGCTGCAACATAACTTTCAATGTGGGCATACATCCCTCGCCAATAATATTTGAGCCTCAACCGAGCATAAACCTTTCCGACTCCTTGATGTTCTCCACTTCCGATCTCCACATGATATGCATGCAATACCTCCTCTTGTAAAATGGTCGGTACCGCCAATCTCCACACATAATATTTAGGTTTATCTTGAGCTTTCGAGACATAGTAAAGGGCACCTTTATTATCCAACACGTAAGTGAGCGCATGTCGAGCTATCTTTTTCCATTCACTGGCGGAATTTATCTGATCATCATCTCCTCGTAGATACGCCATGACTTTGCTACACCACTCATCCTGTATCTGGGCTGTTCCAATCCGTTCAATTCGAATAGCTGGGGCATTTTCATAGGGATCATTATCTACTTCATCCTGAGGTTCTTCAGATCTAGCCACATCAGTATCCACTGCGTGTAAATCACCATTAGTGTCCGCCCCTTGTCCAACAATGACATTCTTTTGGTGTTGGGGCTGCCCATTACGAGAGTTCACCATACTTCGCGTGAGAACAAACACTTGCGGTGATGCATAATCATCATTCACCCATATATCATTCGACTTCGTTTCAATTTGCCCCCCATTATTAGAAGTGGTGCCATAGTCACAAAGTGGTTTCTCAGTTGTCTCTTGAGTATCATCTGCAAGGACATACAACAAGTCTGGCAGACAATTAAACAGCTGCAGATCCGTTTTCTCTCCTCTCTGATAATTTTTCCTGCCCGCTGCTCTTTCATTGCATATTGAGTAAAAAAATCAGCTGCTTGATTATACTTGCGAGCCACGTGTATCAGGCTGACTGCTTCGAATTTCTCTATCAGTGAGCGCAATCTACCCAACCAAACCAATAGTGATGCATGGTTGCAGCGTAGATCTCCATTGACTTGACCAATAACCAATCTAGAATCCCCACACACAATTTCTTTCGTTACATTATGATCTTTTGCGAGCTGTAATACATGGATTAGTCCGTGATATTCACTATAATTCACGGTAAGGTTATCTTGAATCCCATATTCTGCTGCCACTACTTCCCAGGTTGATAAATCCCACACTATCATGCCAAATGCTCCTTTCGGGTCATTCTTAAGACGTACGGCACCATCAAACGATAAAACATATCCGGTGCTATGACGTTGTAGACTAGGGATTGACTTAATGATCGGCACATCTTTCAACGATTTTAACGGATCAATATCTTCCAGCACTTCATTCATCTTTTCTGCGGGCAAAATGGACGCGGATAAAAAATAAAGCAGGTAATCCTACAGCTTCATGATCTGTTCGTAAGATTTTCAATGACCACGGAGACAACATTACTGCCCATTGGATTCCTCTTCCTGTCAGACTTTTTTAAGTGAACAGCCATCGCATTGTGGAATATATTGCATACACTTTTATATGCTGTCTAAACAAAATGTGACTGGCATTGTGAAACGTTTTAAGCAACGCTAGCACCTCTTGTTCCGCCCCTGTATATCTCGTTTCAGCATCTTGAAAACCTTGCTAACGTAACGCACTGGGTGCAGTATACCATCATAATCTTGACACACTGTTGCTCCGAACGCCCATGGATTGGTATATAGCACTATACTCAATGGTTTTGATCGTTCAATATGTCGTAACAAGGGTGCATTCGCCAGACGATCCTTAAGCAACAAAAACGACTTTTCAGCGTGATTCAGTTGTGTACCATCCTTTAACTGTAGTTCGGTTAACTCATACAGAGATGCAGCTAGTGTTGCCAAATTATCAATAAACCGTAGATAGTATATCAAACTTCCAGTGAATCTTTGAACTCCTTTTAGTGTTCGTGGGAACGCCATTTTAACAATCGAGTCCAAATTGCGAGGGGACGCTTTAATTCCTTCTGCAGATATACGATGGCTCAAAAACTCCACACTGTGTTTGCCAAACGCACTCTTTGGTAAACTTATAGTGATCCGCCAATAATTAAATGAATCCATGAGATTCTTAAGCATGATACTCAATATATCCCAACTGCTTGCACCAAAGGTAATATCATCGATATACGAGCGCCTCCCAATAACAGGTTGTTCATCAATCATCACTACTTGGCCGTTATGAAAGCCATCTTGGGAGATGGACACATCTGTTTCCAACTCATGTGCCTCTTCGTTGTCATTGTCCATGTCTAACTTGCCGCCTAGCAGTTTACATTTTACCCCCATCTGTTGTGACCGCCGTACAATTGTCCACAAAGCGTTATCCACTATACTCTGATATATTTGAGGAGCTTTATTAAGCCCTTGAGGCATCCGAAGCCATTCGAAATGTCCTAAGGGACAAATAAATTCTGTGATCAACCGAGCTGTCTTGGTCATCGGTACATCCCCATACCCACTCGCATTATCCATTGAACACAACCATTTTACTCCCTCAAAATTGTCCAGTAAATCATCAATTAACGGCATAGCATACACCATCAATCTCGTCTTCTCATTCACTGACCGGTAATCAATACACAGCCGTATGTCGGTTTTGTTCTTTTTTAACACTATGACGATCGGTGATACCCAAGCAGACTCCGAATACCGAATTAGTCCAGCCTGTAATAGACCTCGTATTAATTCATATAATTTAGGCAATAGTGTAGGCGGTACTCTTCGTGCTCTTTGTGCAATAGGTGCATTGTCACCAACATCCACATCACAAACTACACCTTTAGCTGGAGGTGTTAACGCATTACCAGAACTTATAAAACCATCAGCATACTCAGACAACAAGGCACGTAGATTATCTTCTTGTTCTTTAGTAGTAACACCTGGTTCTCCTATGTCTGCAGTAGTCATATCTGGTGGTTCGATTGGGCTCTACTTCTGGAATGAGTGCCAGCTGTTCTTCCATAGCTTCAGCCGACATCTTAACTCCTTCGTGCAAGTACACCTCTCTTTCCAATTTTGTCTGGTCCACCTTCATTGGATTTATTGCATCCATTACATAAACCGCAGGAGGTTTATCTCCAACAATTTTCACTGCGTGCACGTTAGTCCAATTGATCGGTGTATTAGCGCTTTCCATCACTTGTATATGCACTTGTAGATACTCCTCTGACTTTAGATCTGCTTGTGTCATTAGCGGCAATGGTTCTTCCTTAGGAATCTGACAACTTTGGTCCTTCATGTTCAATATTACACCTGCCTTGACCAAAAAGTATGTACCAGTATAGCTAGCGCCTGTGTATCAATACTAGCAACCCACATATCACAAGTGAAAACAACTGATGAGCCCATGCGAACCTTGACTGTAGCCACACCTATTGCTCATTGTAGCTTCCGTGCCACATTGGTATGTAAAAACGGATATATTTGCGCCTGAATCCAACATTAATGGTAATTCCAGATCATCAATCACCCCATTTACATAAACTTGGGTTGCAGGCTGCTTTTCTTCCATTGGCCGTTGCCATCCATCTCTTTCTCCCACATGTTTCTCCACCAGTGTGACACATTCTGGAGCCTCTGTTACTTCATCACTTGTGATTCGTTCGGCTTGTGTCTTATCCTCACTGGAAATAGCGTGTTTATTTGTTTTTTCTTGTTTTTTCTTCTCTTCTTGATCCTCATCCAACGTGAGTGATCCATCCACATAACATGTATCATTTTTCTTGGTTTTCTTCGTTTCTTGATCCTCATCCAAAGTGAGTGATCCATCCATATAACATGCATCATTTTTCTTGGTTCTCTTCGTTTCTTGATCCTCATCCAAAGTGAGTGATCCATCCATACAATATGTATTATTTTTCTTGGTTTTCTTCTGTGTGTAGGGTGACACCGGTGTCGCTTTAACTTCGTTTGACACTTCCCCCCCCTTTCCTCTCGACAGTGGTTGCAATGCACTG
Source organism: Peronosclerospora sorghi (assembly GCA_026184515.1). NCBI lineage: Eukaryota > Oomycota > Peronosporomycetes > Peronosporales > Peronosporaceae > Peronosclerospora > Peronosclerospora sorghi. The sequence goes on from CM047586.1 coordinate 2,094,844, forward strand.
TGGGGATAGGCGTTTAACTGCTCCAATACTTGAGCATCAGTCAATTCCCCTGACTTCAATTTAGCACGCATCTCGACCATCTCTTCGATGAACTTCCGGCAATACTTTACATCATGACCAACATTACCGCAATGCTCACACTTCACTAATTTCCAGCAGTGACTTTTGTCATGTCCCCGTCGATTACAATGCTCACAGATCACTACATTGTCAGTATTGGGGGTTGTTGACGCTCGCACATTCTTGTCTTCATATACCGGTCGTGTCCTCTGTGCTGCATGTACTTCCCCGCCGATCATATGCACGCTAGGTTGCAGGTCTTCATACATAGCATCAGCGTTCTTACGGGCAGATACCTTCTTTCCGGGCCTCATAAGCCGCGCTTCATGTTTGATTAGTAGCTTTTCTAGATCCTCGATAGTTGAGAAGGTTATGTGTTGATACTGCATCTGTATGGTGCGGTCATGAACAGTATCAAAGAACTGTTGAATGTGTTCTTCCAATAATGATGTGTTGAAAGCATGTCTAAAATCAATCCCTGCTCGCAACGCTGCTGCGTTTAATCGGTATAGATATGGGGTGGCCAACTCATCATGTTTCTGCGTTAATCTTGAATACATAACTCGAGGCGACACTTTGTCCACACAAAACTTCTTTTGGAAAAGCGCAATCACCTTACTCCAGTCATGTTTTACCGAATCTTCGAGTTGCTCATACCACCATGATGTCGTTCTTGTCAAGCTATCAACAAACACTCCGAGACGCTGACTATCATTCCAATGTGATATATTAGCCACATGTGAGAATCGAGCGACCCAGGCCCGTGCACTTCCGGCATACTGCCTATTCCCATCAAAATGTTTTATCTCAGTGTTCTGGATGATGACTGTAACAGGTTGAGGTGAGGGAGCCCATGCGTTTGCACTTCCACCAGGTATACCATACCCTGGAGTACTATGAGGCATTCGTGGCTGCGTAGACGGTGTTTGATATGAAGCACTAGGCACCCCTCTCGGTATATTGGGTGTGCGACCAGCTGACAAGACTGCCGTGACTTTAGATAATTCTTCCAAACTCAAATATCCATCTTGCATCATCTTCACCAAATTATCTACCACTGGATCTTGTTTGGATGCAGCCATCCATGACCCCTGTTTCGGTACAGCCAACCCTGGACCTTGGCTAGGTGCTGCAACCCCTGGTTCTTGTTTGATTCCAGCTGGTTTGGGTGTAGACATAATTTCATCACCATCAGATGAAAACTCCAACTTCTTCTTAGTTTTTGCAATCTTTCTGGGTCTCAACTGTGGTACTTCTTCAGACTCACTTCTGTCAAGCTTCAACATACCCGAGGTTTTAGATTCCCTTACCGGTGTATGTACAGTATCTTCTATTATGTAATAAGTGGAAATGATATTGTCAGTCCCTTCCCAATATACCATTAATGATGTTTCCCACTGATTTTCTGCTAATAGCAAAGACATCATCAATCCAATATCTTCTGCGGTTCGTGCCAAATCTTAATCACAAGCACTCTCAAACTCATCCCGTTTGATAATCTCGTACCCCAAGTTTGGAAACAAATCCTCCAGTGCCAGCACAGATGCTTGCAAATTCCCAAATATGGTGAGATCGTCTCGCAACCTAAAGTTGGGTGCAGCCCGCTTCACCTTACGTATCTCGAATAATGAAAACCAACAGCTCGAATCACCTGGTAATTTGAGCACCTGTTGTTTATATTGCGTCATCTTTGCACACGCTTCAGAAAATATGTAAGTCCTGTTAGCATCATCATCTGAGTATTGCAGTGTAAAATGGAGATCTGGACCACCCTCTTGTGATACTAATGCCATTATGCAAGATTGAGTTTGATCGACTGTAGTCCCGGGTCGCGGCACCAGTTGTCGTGGAGGGGTTGAAAATTATTATAATTCCACGTAATTAACAACACAAAGAGGTATTAAGCCAGTCCTCCTTGTTTAACTTCCCGGGTACTTAATACTTCCGTCCGAACCAACAAATCAATCAATTACACTTGGCGTGCACTTCACAAGGCTGTCCCGGGCTTCCCCCAACACTTGCGCACTTCAACAGGCTGCTGCTTCACTCACTAGGTCGTGTGCTCACTGACTTCCTTGTGTTACAATTGGTTTTTGTATGGGGTTAAAAAGGAAAGGTTTTTGAAAGGCGCAGAGACCTGTGCAGTACAGGGGAAATTTCGTTCTATTTAGTGTTACTAACTCCTACATCAAAGTCAATCACTTTTCTCACCCACTACTTCTTGGTTACTTCAGCGCTGACTTCAATACTGGACTCTGAGGCCGTCGCAATCCTCTGGAACTTGATTGATCAGATTTGCCATCGCGATCTGTCCGTCGCACCCTCTGTAACTTTTTTTGATCAGATTTGCCATCGCGATCTGTCCGGACAAGATCTGGCCGTCGCACCCTCTGTAACTTGATTGATCAGATTTGCCATCGCGATCTGGCCGTCGCACCATCTGGAACTTGATTGATCAGTTTTGCCATAGCGATCTGTCCGTCGCGATCTGGCCGTCGCACCCTCTGAAACTTGATTGATTAGCTGTGACATCGCGATCTGTCCGTCGGAATCTGTCCATCGCGGGTTGCTGATGATTGGTCAAAATCACTCATCCAAAATCAAAATACTTCATCACTTGAGAACATTCAAGACTATCCGAGCGAGCGACCCAAGCAACCGAGGGCGCCTAACTTTTCGTTGGCTCTGCCTCTCAGTACGGACCCGCCGTTGTGCTGGTAAGTTGCGCCTATGTCTTGACTCCCTTATGCAATGCTAACAATTCTCCTTCACAGTCTGTTGGCCTCGTTATATCATGTGCCCTAGCGCCATTCGATGATGCATTATGATGCCGAGGGCGCATAACTTTTCGTTGGCTTCACTCTCATGAACGCACCCGCCGTTGTGCTAGTAAGTTGCGCCTATGTCTTGGCTCCCTTATGCAATGCTAACAGTTCATCTTTACAGTTTGTTGGCCTCGTTATATCATGTTCCCTAGCGCCATTTGATGATGCATTATGTGCGCATAATTTACCGTTGGCTTCACTCTCATGAACGAACCCGCCGTTGTGCTGGTAAGTTGCGCCTATATCTTAACTCCCTTACGCAATTCTAACAGTTCATCTTCACAGTTTGGTGGAATCGTTATATCATGTGCCCTAGCGCCATTCGGTGATGCATTGTGACGCCGAGGGCACATAACTTTTCGTTGACTTCACTGCCATGAACGGACCCGCCGTTGTGCTGGTAAGTTGTGCCCTTGTCTTGATTCCCTTGTGAAATGCTAACTGTTCATTTTCACAGTCTGTTTACTTGATTATTTGATGTGACTTAGGGCACCTAGTTGTTGGACCTCGAATTAGGCAGTTATGATGCTGAAGACGCTCAACTTAGCGTTTGGCGTCACTGCTATGATGCTAGAGCTAAAGCAACTGTGTCGAAACATTGTAAATGTGGGAAGCATTACTTGGAACTAGTAATAAATTGAAGCATCTTGTTAGAAGACAGAAGCTTCGCACTACTAACAATGTTGCACTAAGTGTTAGTAGTGTTCACTTATTGAAGGCATTGCACAATCTTTGTCACTAATATTCAGTGTTTGAAGGAATCACCAGCTTAACAAACGTCATCGCGTTATTATATAGAATTTGGCGAGAGAAAACATACTAAGCATTGATAACTGCCATATTTCATCTTTTATATGCTATAAATATAGCTTCCACTTCACCACAAATTCGTCGGAACGACGGGTACCATTCCTTCGTATATATAATAAACGCTACTAAATCCGAACCTTGACCCAAGAGCGTGTCCAAAACATGAATACATACATATAACTAAAAATAATTTCGTATACCTCTGGTGCAACAATCATCATGACCAGGCCTGAGTAATAGTGGCAATTGCCACTATTGCCGATATTAAGCTAATAGTAGCATATTCAGAATTTTGATAGTGGCATCGAAGTGGCACTATACAATCTGCCACTTTCCGACACTAAAAAACAAGACCATCACTTTTTAATTGTGATCTTCAGAAGCTTCTTGTGCTGCTGGGCATGTAGAACAGTTTCTAAACCGAAATCAGACTCTGCCTGAAAATATCCTTCTCACGCCTTAGCCTGGAGAAATCTGCCTCGAACGTAGAAAGGGCCTGGAAAGGCTGATTCCAAGCCTCCTGCAAATTCAAATAGCGCCGGGAATCACGACCCAAGAAGACCCAAACCATCCCTAAACGACTTCCTGTAATCACAGGCATCGATTGCAAGCTGCAGGTTCCTCTCGGCATAGTAGCATCGAATCAGCTCCCCATGTTCTTCTTCGATGGCATCGATCTGTTGTGGTGTATACTTGGCTGCCTGAAATTGTAGAATGTGCTTGAGAACGGTGGCACAAAATTGTGGCCTTCCGTATTTAACAAGTTCATGTGGAATCACTGGGGGAAGCTGATCGGTAGCAGCTGCGGCCTCATTTGAACTGCTTCGCTCGGCAGTGATCGAAATAAGCTGCAAAGCTGCTGAAAGAAACGCCGAACCAACGAGTCGGAGGACTTGAAGCCTGGCGCCGTTATGGGCAGGAATTTCGTCGAGACCGACAGATACGAAGTTTCCAAGTCCCCGAAAGAACTGATCAACTCTCGAAAAAGGAGCTGCAAATCACCCAGTCGCAACATGACCACCAGAATCAGCTGCAGCGTCTGCCATGGCTTGCAACTCGGACTGAAGCAATGGACCTTTTCCCCCCACCAACCGCCAGAACGTTTGCGATAGGTTGGACAATTCTATCACTTGCTGGGAGACCAATGTAGTCATGCCCTGGAGGCGCATGAACACCATTGACACTTATCAAGCAAGCGAATGAACTGAAATCATAAGCACCCACCAGGCTGAAGATGGACGGCATGGCGGGAGCTTCTGGTATAAGTTGGCAAGAACAGCGATCCTATGCGTCTTGAACCAGGTCATGACCTTGATCATAGAAAGCCAGCGTGTAATGGCAACCTTCGGGCATGTGGTCTTCATCTCAGCAATTAGATTCTGCTGGTGTTGCAAGTAGCCAATAAGGTCCACTAGAATAGAATAGAAATCATCTTAAAGCAATTTTTGATAGACGTCGGCCATGATGAGGTCAAGCTGGTGCGCACCACACCAGACTCTGATAAAGTTGGGTCCAGTGGCATTGTCCAAAAAGGTCAGCAGAACGACGTGCCGTCCAGTCATGTTCCTTGCTCCATCGGTCGCAACGCCGATCAATCAGCCATTCGATCCGAGAAAAATCACATCCAACACTTTCTCGACCATGTCGAACATTGATCGCCCCGTGTAGCGCTCGTTCATGGGCAGGGCCAGCAAGTGGAAATTGTGAAGGTCGTCGAAGGCCCAAAAGCGAACCCGAATGTCAAGGTAGGATGTGCTTTGGTGTGTAGATGCATTCAATACCAGAGAGAAAGCCCAGCAATTGGCAAGAAGGCCAGAAAGCATCTGCAGGTTCAATGCGCACATCACTCGAAGGAACGCTGAGACCTTGCGAGTGCTGCAACCAGAATATCAAGCCATTCCGGTCAGTTCCTTTGTCGACTGAGAAAGACGAGCAGTGAGGCGAAACGATAACCGAAGGGAAGTGAACTCAACGACCAAGTCAAACAAGGAGACGTTCTTGATCACTACCCTATACGCATCCACAGGAGCATTGTTAGAATAATCCTGCACCGGTACAAGATACTTAAATCCCTCTTGCGGATATCGGAAGGGGTCAGATCTGGACGGCGTCGGTCATCTCTGCAGGAGCAACCTCAACTTCGTCTTCTTCTTTATCCGAATCAGATTCATCGTAAACATCGAAATAAATTGTGCCAGTAACCATGTTGATAATGCCTGTATCAATTTCGAAGAGTCGCTGTGTAGATAAATTGAAGCGTGAAGTGGCTGAGGAGGGTGCTCTTGATAGGTACGACTCCGTCGAAGAAGCTGCCCTTCTGGTCATCAACAAGTGTTTGATACTCCTTCCATTTGGGTGGGTGTTGTGCCTCGTTATGCTTGCGATAGCTTTCCGGCCTAAACGGCGCGGTGTAGTACTGAAAGTTCCGAGTAGCCTTTCGCTTCCGCCCAAGCTGTTCTTCCCTTCCAAAGATCTCGCAAAAACGCCAAGCAACACTGCGGGACGACTTCATCTTGGGATCAAAATCGCTCACCCGAAGCCCGTAAACAAGCTTGTGGCCTTCCTGTAAATGCGTGCATTGCTTCGGTGGCATCGGTATCGGTACAACGTCAATCAATACCGCGACGGAGCTGCGCCACGAACCTCCTAATAGTCGCAAGCTGTTGTAATTTGATGAGCGGTATGTAACAAACCATGATACTTGATATGATATCGAAACTCCTTGAATCGAAGATGGTATGATAGACCACCAGTAAGCGAGAGCGATATGCCGAGCTTAATCAGCTGAAGTGCTGATAGATGTTGATATATTCTATCAATGTTTTTCGATGTATTTTCTATATAGCTTGCGGAGGCTGGAGTCCTCTTTTTATACTTATTCCCCCCACCTCAGTGTCTATTCATGCCAACGAGGGCTATTCTATGCTTCTAGGATGTCTACCCTATCTCCTTAGCTTTCTCCAGTCTGGGCCCACGATGAAGCAGAGGCTCTGCAGTAGAATTGGTTCTTGGTGGCTGCAGTCGAGAAGCTCGACAGCGGGCGCGGCTGGCGAACACCGCAAGACACGAGTAGGGGTTACAATGAGGTCCGGAAGTGTGGACGGACTAAGCCCACTTGTTTCTCATCCTAGGCCGTCGGAGTCGACGTCGACATGTGTCGGAGTATGCTGATGAGGGAATATTACCATACTAATAGTGGCAAACCTGCGAGTACTAATAGTGGCATTAGAGCATCTCCACCGCACCCATCAAATTGGCTACTAAAGCCAAATGTGGCAGAAAATTTGGTAAAATGTGTCTCCACCGCACCGACTAAAAAATCTTGCCAGATTTAGCTCCAACTAAAAATTCTGCCAGATATGGCTGCCCTATAGCTTCCGAGCTAAATTAAATTGCCCACAGCCCCTGGCAGCCCCTCGGCCCTCGCTCCCGCACCCCCCCCCCACTCTCCACTCCTCCCGTCCACAAACAAACACCCCCCCCCCGACACGACAACAACGCGTTCCCCCACACCCATAAACAAACAACCCAAACACATTCAAATGGAGCAACGCGCCACCTCCGCTACGGTTGCTGAGTCCATGGTAGGTGGTAGAGAGTGCGAGAGAAGGGGGACGGGGGAGGGGGAGATGGGCAGAGAGAGAGAGGAGGGGTGGAGAGAGAAAGAGAGAGCGAGAGAGGGAGAGGTGTGTGTGTGTAAAAATTTGGTCGGTCGTTTGGCTGTGCGCGGTGGAGCGTCACGAAATTTTTCTAAATTAAATTTATATTGGCGGAGCTATATTTAGTTTAGCTATAGTCGGTGCGGTGGAGATGCTCTTAGGTGGCATTTTTGCCGCAACTGCCACTATTACTCAGGCCTGATCATGACCAAACGGGAGAGAGGTGGAGAGTATGTCTTTGAGTACTACAGTACAAAAAGAGACTTCACTTGAATTTTGTATGCACTCCGAATTTTCACGGTGCTCGCTTTTTGACGAAATTTAGACAAAATTCCCTGCAACAATTGTAACGGACGCTCCCGAGCGACTGACTCTCTACAGTCAGCGCCCATTTGCACTTGCAATGGCGCACTTGCTGCTTCTCCTGGCTGCTCCTCTCGCCCTCTGTGATGCTCGTGGCAGCAGTTTCATTGACTTTCGCTCCGTGGATGGGCAGCTCCTGGCGAATGACAAGCCCTTTCATCTTAAAGGCATGAACTGGTTCGGCGGCGGTTCGTCCTTCTCTAGTGATTTCATCGTCTAGTCCCGAAACGAGCGCGTCTAAAATCTGTTTGTTGTTGCCCGCTTGCTACCATGTAGAAACGATTGAACTTGTCGTGCAGGGGTTGTGGCCGTCTGCGACTTCCATTGGCACTGCACTGGATCTCTTCGTTCAGTACGACATTAATGCGTTGCGCCTTCCCCTGGCCATGGACTCGGTGATGGAAGATCCCCCCGTCAAGAGCTCCCAAACGGGTGGCACACCCGCCCTTGCTGGTAAAACGTACTTGGAGGTGCTGGATGTGATTGTAAGAGAAGCTCGCAAACGCAACATTCTCATCATGTTTGATAATCATCGCATTGAAGCATCCGAGCCGGATTTCCCAGACATTGCCGTGCCTCGTGATATTGCGCCGGCGTTGCAGAAACTCGCGACGAGATACTGCAAGGATCCAGGAGCATGGAATGTGTTTGCTATGGACATTAAAAATGAACCCAAGGGAAAAGCGACGTGGGGGAAAGGGGACAAAGGTACAGACTGGAACTTGCAGGCCACAGAGATTGGGAACATGGTGCTGAAGAAATGTCCCCGACTTTTAATCTTCGTGGAAGGAGTGCAGACGAATGTTGACGGAGTGTCGTTGAAGTGGGGACAAGCAGGAGGATCCTTACAGGGAGCTAAGACGCACCCTGTCAAGCTAAGTAACCAGGAGCGGTTGGTCTATAGTCCGCATCTTATATCGCCTGGTATTGACTACAAGTCGCCGTGGTGGATCGACTCGGATTTTCCGGCTAACATGCCGGACCTGTGGGACGCGTACTTTGGTTTTATTCCAAAAGAAACTGGCCACGCAGTGATAGTTGGGTCGTGGGGCGCCCAGATGAAGGACAAGAACAAGAAATGGGCCCACGCGGTCTCTGCCTACCTTCAGAATAAGTCGATCGGATCATTTTACTGGGCCTTGAATCCCGAGTCTGCTGACACGGGTGGTTTTCTAAAGGACGACTGGGTCACACCTATTGATGAACGCGTTGCATTACTGGAGATGCTACCTACGACAAGTGTCGGCGACATTGTTGCACGGAATGCAAAGTGCAGTGGTTCCTGTTTAGGAAATGGTGGCTGCGAAGCTGGGAAATGCATTTGCTACGCGGGATGGAGTGGCCCGCAGTGTGAAATTTGCACCGAGGGTGATACGACCGCGTGCAACGAGATGGGGACTTGTTTGCGAAACAGCACGTGCGCATGCGAGGACGACGCGAATGGAAAGTATTGCGCCGGCACAGAGTGCGATGAGGTGGATTGTGGGGACGGTGATAATGCTGGCTGCTTCAATGGTCAGTGTACCTGTCTTTACAACTGCGTTGGAACTGCGTGTGTCGTCTGTGCCGCAAACGAATCAGCATTGACGAACGCCTCAACCGGAGCGACGATTTTATGTGCTGCATGCGACGCCCAGCTTCACAATACGTTTTCTGGTGCTGTAGAAGTCACAGCGTCCAAGTCCCTCGCTGCCTTGATGGCACTCATACTGTTGATACTTCTTCTTTAACTTTACATCTACTCACTGTTAATAGAGCACTGCCGCTTTATGGTATACCTAGTGCTACACAGTCCCATCCTAAATATATGGTTAAGCTTGTATACTCTACGACATCCTCGAAACAGACCCGATGCAGATACATCCCGCTCGGCCTCTAGCATCAAGTCATCCCAGGTCCAGCGCTCGCGTAGAGCCACACTTCTGCTATTGGAAGTGGTGGCGTAAACGCTATTCGATGTTAGCGGCGACATCGCAGCCACGTCCGGCATCGAACGTATTTGTCGCCCTTAGGAACATGATCTACGTGATGGAAGAGGCAGCGAGCGATAAACAAAAAGAATCGGGGACTGATCTGTGAAAATAGTCGGTCTATTTCTAATTCTATCTTATAATTAGGTAGGACTATTTTAGGTAGCAATTTGCATTTCGTCGATTACTAGCATAATGAGTGCCTTAGTACTGAGTTCTGAGTACACACTTTTTTGTTACATAGAGGACCTGTGTACCACACACACAGATGGAAGTTGACCATAACTTCAACATCTGTTTATGTGGTGAAGTGCAAGTGAAAATTATTGACCAGTTTGTACCAGTGTACCAGTTTTCAAGGCAGATCGATCGGGTTGGCTGAAAGTACGGAGTATTATGCGACGGCGGTTATGCGACAGCGATTATGAAGTCATTCAATATAGGATCAAGCATCTGTAGACTCTGAGGTAGCAGCTGTTGTGAACAAAGGGCCCAAATAAATTTACTTTGCATCTTACATCAAGTGTTTATTCAACTAAACTTCTGGTATACCTAGTGGTATACAGTCCCATCCTAAATCTATGGAACTTTCGTGTCCTAATCTATCCTTAGTGTCAACGTCGTATTGTATAAAAATCAGGCACCGATCCCGATCCTGATTTTTTGTTTTCAAAAGTGCGATCAACCACATAAAAAGAGGGTCCAATCTCCGTACGCTTCCCCTGCTCCCCTAAAATAAAAAAGACAATGAAAGGGAAGAGATTCATACCAGCTTGACAAGATGCACTACACATCAAATACATACGACATATCTCGGTAAAAAACCGCAGAAGTTACGCGATGAACCCCTATAGTTAGTTGAATGTTTACGTTGTTGGTGAGATCGAGATGAAGATGTAGAGAAAGAAGCTAAATATGTTGGCGTCCAATTGAGGAGCGAAGTTGAAGTTGCTTTTTGTTTTGTTATCGTTACTCTTTCTATGGCACATCGAGTGGAGACTGTAAAGGCAGGGGGAAATAGGACCCTCTTTTTATGTGGTACAAATTGCGACACACTGAGAGCACAGGCGCTTAAAAAAAAAGGTTACGAGATTTCCTATCCATTGACAATATGTCGCATATCGAGATATTTCGCGGAAGCGGGCGACGAGAAAGGGCGCGTGTTAACGTAGATTCACACTAGAACCAAGGATTGGAGCTTGCGGATAGCAGAACAAAATATTTCCGCCGATTGATATTTGAGCGTCGAGTATCGCTGGAGTCGGAATAGCGAGCGGATAAGAACATGGAGCTATGATTGCCAGTAAAACTAAAACTACTGGTATGCAGTCCCATCCTCAACCTAAGGAACTCTCTGTCCTATTCTTTGATCAATGTCGTACAGCATAAAAAAGAGGCAGCGATCCCGGTCTCGATCTTGTGTTTCATAAAAATGGTTTTAAACGACATAGAATGGAGGCTCCAATCTCCATACGCTTCCCCGTTCCCCACAAATAAAAAATCCATAAGGCTTCATAGAGAAGAAGCATTTTCATCACCGACCGATGATGAGAGCTGTTCAGGTGTTTGACGCAAGTTCACTTTGAAATCAGTCACTTTGAAATTTTCCACTTGGTCCCAACTCCTTCTCATGAAAGCCCTGACCTCTCTACTCGACGCTGTCACTGCCTTCGGTGTATTGAACGCGTTATCACCACAAGGTCCCGCTACGGGAAACGCAACTGAGGAAGAAACCTGGAAAGCGTTTTTCGAGTTCGCGAATAGATTCGACAAGACATATCGCAACGATGACGACCATTCAAATGAAGTGCAGCATCGATACAGCCACTTTAAGGAGAATCTCGCGTTTATTAACGAGCACAACAAAGACTTCTATACAGATAAAGAAAGTTTTTTACTGGCAGTGAATGCTCTAACGGATCTCACGGAAGACGAGTTCAACGCGATGAAGGGCTACCACGCACGTAGTGATAGGCAAGCTGCCGCGACGTTCACCAATCCTGCGAACATGAGCGCGCTACCTGCTGAAAAGGACTGGCGTACGCACGAGAACCAATTTATAAATCATCTTGTATCATATAACTATCCATAATTAAAGGTTCATGTGAAATTTTAAATTATCAGAATATTCATAACTCCAATACAGTCCTCCCTCTTCTAAGTTATAGCCTAAGTTATATTCCGCATGGCAGAATATTCCGTATTCCATATTCCGTAGTTACCATAGAGCGATGTCGGTGGCGCCGTATTCCAATAACTTAGCAGAGGTTATTCTATAGGGGGGGATAACTTAGCGGAGGGAGGACTCCTCCCTCTGCTAAGTTATAGCCTGTTATATTCCCCATGGCAGGATATTCCGTATTCCATATTCCGTAGTCACCATAGAACGATGTCGGTGGCGCCGTATTCCAATAACTTAGCAGAGGTTATTCCATAGGGGGGATAACTTAGCGGGGGGGGGTAGAGGACTGTACCATTGACTACCTATCACCTTTAAAGTAATGATTGGATCAATCACTTCATCCATTGAATATAATAGGGATGTAAAACCCCAGAAATTTTTAGTCGATAAACCGGGGGTTCGAATACGATTAGACGGGGTTCGATTAGAATCATTTGTATCTATAAAAGTTATCGGTCGCCTCCGGAGGTGATCGATACGATTAGAGTAATCGAGCCTGACAACTCGGAGTAATCGAACCCGAAAACTTGGAGTAATCGAACCCGAAAGCGCCGTTGAGCAGCTCGAAGTTTTCAGGGACCTCTAACCACTGCAGCATGAAGTAAAAGTGCTCTGTTTTGAAGCGCACCGCTGATTCTTTGCTATCATTGGCTTCACCCGACGCCGGGGTTCCGGCCGCCGTCGTTTTCGGACGTGTCATGGTTGTATGGTTGTGGGTGGTTGTGAGGTTCTCAGGGTGTTCTGTTCCGCGGTTGTTTACGCCACCGTGTACGCCAGCACCGATAACAGTTAATCCAACCCCCTCCCTCGTCTTATAGGATGGGCTTTCGTTTGTGACCTGCTTTTCCTCTGTTTCGTGACATCGAGAGCAGGTCACTATTTTCATGTCCTTATGTAGTGACAATTGCTACTAAACTTGTTAATATGTAGCGCTGTATGAAGACGGCAAGTGTAACGGGGTTACATTCGGGTAACACTGAGTGTTGGTGTACATGAGTACACCACGGTTGAGGTCAGTATTGGCCGGGTTGAAAGGTTTCGAACATTTGGTTATTTTAACCAATCAGGGTATGGGCCCTTGGTGTGGTGGTGTGTCAGCCATCCACGTGTCAGTACACAGGTGTGTACTCTATCTACATTTTAGCTAGGTACGAATTAGGAATATTCTACTTAGTATTACATATAGTTTATATTAGTTTAAATTAATTTAGGCTAATTACATATTAAATATATTCAGTTTACAAAAATACTTAAGACTGCCAGGCGCGCGACCACTCCCGGTCGCGCGCGCAGTGAGTATTGTAGCCTAAGGGAGTTCTCCCTTACGCTACCTCCCTTTATAAGGGAAGTCTTGTTACAAGGGGTTAGCGAAAGCTATCTGTAAACCACCCCGGGAATCTTGGCCCCGAGTAGGAGAGCTCTCTCCTACTAAGCCCTTTTATAAGGGCGTATCGGTTAAGTAGCGGCGAACGCCGCTTAAAGGAAATTCTTCCTCTGTGCGCTAGCCGCACCGTGCGTGTACGCACCCGGCTACATCTGGTAGCACTTGTAGTCAATCCAACACCTGTGTTGGTGATCAGCATCCTCTGCAAGGGATGGATCCGGACGATTGGGGTAAGCTAACCCCCGTCCAACAGGAAGCCTTTAAAAGGATGTTACCCATATTGGGTGAGGATGGCATGCGCCATCTAGTAGAGCAGGGCCTCGATGCCGTGCGTGAAAGGGTGAATGCCCTTATAGCCCATGGGGCGAGTCTTCGCGGGAGTTATCCCGCGTCTACGGGGGTGCGCCCTCCGATGTCCTTTAAGATAAAGGAATCCACCGGCGAGAAAGTTGAAAACCTTTATGTGTGGCTTCGCAAGGTTGAAACCGCATTCGCCACCGCGAAAATGATCGAGGATCACCTGCAAGAGGGACTTGCACTGACCCATCTTACGGGCAAAGCCCGCCCATGGGCGTTTACGTGCTCGGAATCAGTCAAGGACGTGTTTACAACATGGAAGTTCCTTAAGCAGAAGCTTATGGACATGTACGCAACGCCTGATCTGGTTTTCCAGAATCAACTGGCGTTCATGAGGTTCCGTCAAGGCACTAAGGACCTGGAGGTTTATATCCAGGAGCTTAAGACCCTGTTGGCAGGGATGTACGCGAAAGAGTATTCGGACGATGTGTCCATCCCCGTCTTCATGGGAGGCCTGAGAGAAGGGCCAGCACGTTCGAAATTGTTCCGATGCCGACCCGAATCCCTGGAAGAGGCATTCAAGACGGCGTTCAACGACGAGAGGAACTTCCGTTCCTCTAAGGTGGGTCCCGAACCCATGGACCTGAGTCAGGTCGAAGCGGAGGAGAAACCTCCCGATAAGTTTCATTCTGACTCTTTTTCACATAGCTTCGAGACAGAGCTCTTGGCTATGTTGCAGCGGCGTGGGCCGCTGAGATGCTTCCTGTGTGGGAGCATGGATCATCTGAAGAACAGATGTCCGAAAAATCCCCAGCGAGACACTCGCTACAAGGGACCAAGGATGGGGAAAAAGCTCTTGCCCAAGCCGTCTGGAAACGGCGGCTCCCAGTAGGTGCGGGGCGCCCTACTGGGGGACCCCTCAGTGCTGTTAAGCCCCAGGGTAGGGGACGACAGCACAAAGCCCCGAGTGAAGCGGTGCTTTCTAGCACCGAGTTGGTGTACCAGCCAGGTTTGCTGGTAGTCCTTGCGGACGTGAAAGGCTTTGATAAGCCTTGGAGAGTCTTGATAGACTCTGGAGCGTCTGACAATTATGTCAGACGGGCTTCTGTGGAGAAGAGTCGGCTTTATGCCGAGGCCCTAGAGGCTCGTTCTCGTGACGTTGTCACGGTCCGTCTTGCGACGGGCGTACAGGTTTCTGTACCCAAGGTCTCGATTGACCTTAAGCTGAAGTTTGCAGACTTCGACAGCTTAGAACGTTGCCTACTCCTAGATTTGGACTCGAGGTATGACCTCATTCTGGGCATGAAGTGGTTGGAACGCCACGAGCCATGGATATACTGGAAGTCTAAGTCCATTGGCTCAACGCACCCGCGGTCGGGTGAAGCATTGGCGAGTCATGAACCCACCTTTGCTCGATCGCAAAAGCGATTCTGGCGTGAGATGCCAGATATTGGGATGTCTGAAATGATCATTCCCAATGGCGTTAAGGAAGAGTTCCTTAACGAGGGGGATTGGGCGGTTAATTCCCGCGCCGTGAACGGCGAGACTGGTGAGTTACCTGTGGTAACTCCAGTGGTAGGGGTAGAGACCCCTGTGGTTAAGCGCGAGGCGCTTCTACACAAAGAGACCCGTAGTTCGTCTCTTTGCACGTCGGAAATGATTCCGATCACGCCGTTATAGGCGAGACTGGTGAGCTACTTGTGGCAACTCTAGTGGTAGGGGTAGAGACCCCTGTGGTTAAGCGCGAGGCGCTTCCAAGCGAAGAGACCCGAAGTTTGTCTCTTTCTCACGTCGGAAATGATTCCGATTACGCCGGTATAGGCGAGACCGGCGAGGCACCGGTGGTAGAGGTAGAGACCTCTGTGGATAGGCGCGTGGCGCTTCCAGTAGATGGGGCAATTGACTCCCCCCATCTGGTCCTCGGGATGAGTCCCGAGGGCAGTAGTCAGCAGTCCTACAGGATGCTAAATAGTGTGACAGGTGTTGTCACAGAAGGCGTAAGCCCGGAACGGTTGTCTGGGGTAGGCGAACTGTTGTAGGTGGAGGAGATGTCCTTCAACGAGTTTGAGACTGCTTTGAAAGCTGATGAAATCGACGAGGTTGTCGTATTACGTCCGGAAGAGGAGTTGAACTCCTCATCCATGATGGGAGTCAGTTTTGGTGAAAACTAAACAATGAACCAGCGATTTTTAATCGCTTGGTGACCCAACTCTTCCGCCCTCATAGAAAGTACGCGCAGACGTACTTCGACGATATATTCGTTCATATTCGTGCGGAAGGCGACTTGTCTGATATTCAGACGCACCTGATACATTTTCGAGCGGCGCTAGAATGCATGCGAGAGCATAAGTTATATGCAAACGCATCCAAGTGTATATTTGGTGCTGAGGAAATTCCTTTCCTCGGATGCTTCATCGGTAAGGATGGAGTGCGGGCGGATCCCGAGAAGGTGAAAGCCATTGTGGAGTGGACTCCGCCTGTAAATCTTAGAGATTTACGGAAGTGGCTTGGATTAGCCGATTACCTCCACAAGTACAGCGAGAACTACGCTGAAATGGCGAAGCCATTGACGGACCTTCTTAAGAAGGATGTTGACTGGTGTTGGGAAACCGAACACCAAAACGCTTCCGAAGCGCTAAAGGGGATCTTGTTAAAAGCTCCCGTTCTTGCTCTCCCAGACTCCGGGAAACCATTTAGTGTCGTCTGCGACGCCTCGGATTTCGCAATCGGATGTGCATTGTTACAAGCATACTACGCATGACGAGAACGCGTGATTGCGTTTGAGTTGAGGCAGCTTAAAGCTGCAGGACGGAATTATCCCGTTCATGACAAGGAGCTACTTGCAATGAAGTATGCCCTTGTCAAATTTAGGGTTCACCTACTCGGCTCAAAGCCGTTCGTGGTTTATACTGACCACGCGTCCTTACGTACAGCGACAAAGTCGCCTCATCTCTCGCAACGGATGGCCCGTTGGCTCTCCTTCTTTG
This sequence comes from Peronosclerospora sorghi, assembly GCA_026184515.1. Classification (NCBI taxonomy): domain Eukaryota; phylum Oomycota; class Peronosporomycetes; order Peronosporales; family Peronosporaceae; genus Peronosclerospora; species Peronosclerospora sorghi. The sequence continues at coordinate 2,111,381 of CM047586.1, forward strand.
CGGAGTACAACTTTGATGTTAAGTATAAACCTGGCAAGCAGAACGTGCTTGCAGACGCGTTGTCGCGTCGTCCCGATTACGAGCTCGCTCACGCGACATTCGTCACCTCGTCTGTGGTGGATCTCATACGCCAGGCGTATGAGAAATACCCACAGTGTACGGCGCTTATCCGCGCGTTGGAAGAAAAGGGACTTGGCTCGTCTGAGCCAACCCTGTCAAGTCGAGCTAGAGCTCGTTTACACCGTTACAGGTATTGTGACGGTTTGCTATTTTATAGCACGGGCGCGGAGGACACTCTGCGGGTGGTAGTTCCTCAAAAGTAGGAACTGAAGTATAGAGTCCTCTTTGAGGCACATGATGCCCCTACCGGGGGTCATTTAGGTCGGGATAAGACCTACAGCGCTTTAAGCGCTTTGTATTGGTGGCCCAATATGTATAAGTGGGTCGGTGCGTATATACGCACCTGTGAGACGTGTCAGAGGGTTAAACCCTCTGCAAGTTCAGCTGCGCCTTTGGCGAGCTTATCGGTTCCAACGGAGTGTTGGAAATCCATTAGAATGGATTTTATCTTCGGTTTTCCGAAGGATAAGGCCGGGAACATCGGCATATTGGTCTTTGTAGACCGTTTGAGCAAAATGGCTCACCTGGCGGCGGTGCCAGAGTCCATAGATGGACAAGGAACAGCAAGAGTGCTCCTAGACCGTGTCTTTCGACAGCATGGTCTACCCGATTTCGTTGTGTCGGATCGGGATCCCCGTTTTACGGGACAATTCTGGGGAGCGTTGTTTAAGGTGCTAGGCACCAAGCTCCTCATGTCCACTGCGGATCATCCGCAGACGGACGGTCAGACGGAACGCGTTAATCGCGTTGTGGAGGACATTCTCCGGAATTTATGTCCGGATTCTCCAAAGAGTTGGAGTGAGATGCTTCCGATGGTTGATTTTGCGATCAACAATTCGGTACATGCATCTACGGGGTTTACCCCGTTTTACGTGAACGGATTGGTGAATCCGAGGGTTCCGTTGACGCCACGTGTGTGTGGCTCAGGGCTTGAGGGGGGAGGATTCCCCGATGTCAGCCCTGTATCTGTGCGAAACCACATCGATAAGTTTTTATTGACGCGCCTTAGTGTCTTATGTAATTTTTTTTCATAAATTTATAAAATATTTTTACGAAACGTCTGCGATGCCATGGCGGAAAGCCAAGACAAGCAGAAGGAGCAAGCTGACCGCAAGGGTCGGTGTAACAAAAAGGTGTACAAAGTAGTAGAAAGTGTTTTATTAAACGCTAAAAATCTTCCTACACATGCAGTTTCAAATGTGTTGCGCAATAAACTGCGCCCCAGGTTTGTGGGCCCCTTTAAGGTGTTAGCCCGAAAGGGCTTGTCGTACACCTTAGACATCCCGAAGGCGATGCGTACGCATCCAACCTTTTATGTCGGTATGCTTAAGCCATACCAGGACCCGGAGGCGGGGCCCCTCCTGGAGGAGGGTGGAAAGGAGGATAGCCGTAAGGTACCGCAGGGCGAAGGAAGCCCGAAAGGGCTAAAATGCGACCACGAAGCTCCGCAACGGTCGTCTCGAGAGAGGCAAGCCGCCTCTCGAAGCGATCAGTGGCATCCGCTCATCGCGGATCCCTTCGTGGAGATCATGGATGCGAAGGCTGTGTCGATCACAGCGCGCGCGAATCTCACGTCGCAATTGTGCGACCTCCTCCTCCAATGCTCGATGCGGAGAGTACTCTAAAATTTCATGTGGAGCGGCTGATGGCGCGGCGCCATCATCGGGGTCAAACCCAGTATCTGGTGAAGTGGAAAGGTTATCCACACTCACAGAGTTCGTGGGAGTTCAAGACTCCCCTACGGCAGGATTGCCGCGACGTCGTTGACGCTTTTGAGCGGGAGAATCCCGCTGTAGGTCAACGACCAGAAGGGCATGAGAAGCCGCTTCACTCACAATACGTGGGAGTTGGCCGGAGGCAGATGTGGCGACCACACTGTCTCCGGACATCAGGGTGGAGACAGGGGCGCTGGCGTAGCGCGTGCGATACGGAGCACGTAGTTGCTCCATCGCCTTATCTTTGGCAAATGTAAGGCGCAACACCCTCGCCACCCAAATGTCTCGACGGGAATAGCTGTCATGCAGCTCATCGAAGCTGGGGAGAAGCTTCTCCCCTTCCGCCCAAGCGCGGAACTTCTTCTCTGCATCATCGGCACTTTCTCCCGGAGAAAGAACGAAAGGAACCTCGCGGAGGTTCTCAACAGGGGCACCTTGTTCCTGCCTGTTTAAGCGCTCTCGGTACGAGACGCTAGTGAACAGCTTTTGTGTAAGCAGTTGTTGCCGGAGTTTCTCACGGCGTCCGCGTTGGTACGGCTGTTCAGCCGCGGGGCCAGGGGTATAGGACGCTAGACTATTCCTTACCAAACGCCTGGCCCATCTTGGAAGGTCACGAGGACCATCGAAATTATAAGCCGCCCTTGACGGGCGTTTGGGGGCGCGTAACGCAGCCCTTAGTGCCTGTGCGGCAACTTGGGAGTCTTGAGCTGCGTCCAGCTCATTAGTGATGATCGCCTTTGGCGATTCGGATGTATCATCCGATACGGGCAGGGGTGCCGCACTGGTTAGTGCATTTTCCTCTCGTGTGGGGAAGGGATTAGGCTGCCGACAAGGCCGTTCGGCGCTGTCGGAGCGGCTACCCATTGGGGAGGTATCCCCAAGGGCATCCACCTCCGAGTTTTCGGAGTAGTCTACCTCTTCTAGAGGAGACGCCATAGCACCACTAGAGGTGTACATATGGATGGCCAGGGGAACTGACGTTGGAGTTCTCCAACAAAATTTTGATTATTGCGTAACCAATAGTCTTGATGAGGGAGGATGTAACGGGGTTACATTCGTGTAACACTGAGTGTTGGTGTACATGAGTACACCACGGTTGAGGCCAGTATTGGCCGGGTTGAAAGGTTTCGAACCTTTGGTTATTTTAACCAATCAGGGCATGGGCCCTTGGGGTGGTGTGTCAGCCATCCACGTGTCAGTACACAGGTGTGTACACTACATTTTAGCTAGGTACGATTTAGGAATATTCTACTTAGTGTTACATATAGTTTATATTAGTTTAAATAATTACATATTAAATATATTCAGTTTACTTTCCACTCCTTAGTACAGACGCACGACCTCGACCGGTCGTGCGTGTAGTGAGTGCCATAGCATAAGGGGAGCCCTCACCTTATCTACACCCTTTGAAAAGGAGCCTTGCCATTAAGGCACTAGCAAAGGCTACAGTAAACTAACCCGGGAATCTTGGCCTCGAGTAGGAGAGCTCTCTTCTACTAATCCCTTAATAAGGGCGTATCGTCTAAGTAGCGGCGAACGCCGCTTTAAGGAAAGTCTTCCTCTGTGTGCTAGCCGCACCGTGCGTATACGCACCGGCTACACCCCAGCTATCCGAATTGAACGAATTGGAACAGCCCAGATACAGGATGTGTGGTGTAGCAAAGTCATGGCGTATCTACGAGGAGATGATGATCAGATAAATTCCACTAGTGAATGGAAAAAGATAGCTCGACATGCGCTCACTTACGTGTTGGATAATAAAGGTGTACTTTACTATGTCTCGAAAGCTCAAGATAAACCCGAAGAATATGTGTGGAGATTGGCGGTACCGACCATCTTACAAGAGGAGGTATTGCATGCATATCATGTGGAGATCGGAAGTGGAGCACATCAAGGAGTCGGAAAGGTTTATGCTTGGTTGAGGCTCAAATATTATTGGCGAGGGATGTATGCCCACATTGAAAAATACATTGCAGCGTGTGAAGATTGTGCCACCGCAAAAGGTAGGCCAAGATACCAAGGGAGCACTAGTGGAAACATCGTAGCGTCAAGACCGTTTCAGATTTTAGCGATGGATTTCGCATTGCCATCACCACAAACTGCAATGGGGTATGAAGCGTTGTTGTGCTTTATATGTCTGTTCTCTGGGTATGTGATCCTAATTCCAATGATCACCACCGCTGCGCAAGATGTAGCAGAAGAGTATATCGTTGGTGGGAGTTTACAAGAGATTTGGAGCCCAAGAAATGTTGAGACATGATAGAGACCCAAGATTCATGAGTTCAGTTTTCAGAAGATTCAATCGAATGCTAAAACAAGGCAGAGACCTACGTTAGTATATCAAACACATGCCAATGGGAAACAGGAACGATCTGTGCAGACAGTGATCAAGGCAATCAAATGTTACATCACGGATCCGGAGCAGAGAGATTGGGATGGATATGTGGCTCCTTTGGAGTTTGCATTGAATACTTCAGTGGATCTTCAGCATCATCAAATTCCATTTTACTTGGTACATGGCTGGGAACCCAGAAACAAGTTTGCAGCAATGATACCACCCAAAGATACGTCAATCACTGAAAAAGATGCATTAGAGTGGAGGTTGGCTACAACGGAGAAGCATATGAGAGCGCAGGCACAGGCTGCTATTATCCAGGAACATATAATGAAAGATAGAGCCCAACGTCATAATGACGCAGTAGCGACTAAAGTATGGTGGACTACCAAAACAGCGTATCAACCAGGTGAATTGGTTTGGCTATATCATGATCTGGTTAAACCAGGGTTGGTCAGGAAGTTGGCGCATTTATGGCATGGACCATATGTAGTAGATGAACGGATAAACGACATGGTGTATCGGCTAGTGATACCTACTGGTGAAAGTCGAATATTCCCGCTTGTGCACATTGCCAGGTTAAAACCATATATCAGTAAAATGAGGCGACCTCGGGAGAGACTTCAGGTTGAGGACACACTTGAATTGGATGAGGCGTTACTCCCTGAGGACTCGTGGTATGAACCAGGTCCTGATGATGAGTGGGAAATATAACGAATTGTAGATTGTCGAGTCAAACATCGAACGAGGAACGGACGTCGAACAAAGGAGTATTATGTCAAGTGGAAGGATACCGATGAGATGACTTGGGAGCCAGAATACAATCTTTCATGCACTGTTTTATTATATGAGTTTGATGCGCAACGAGCTTGGGAGAATCGGCATTATGCAGCTCAGACAGCAGAGAAGGATACTACAGAGGCTGAAATGTAGAGCCCTCATAAAATAAAGAGCAAGACACGAAAGAGTCCAGACTTTCAAGAAAATAACAAGATAAAAAGGAAGAGAGAATAAGAAAGACAAGGCCCCGGAAGATGTAGCACATCCCTATCCCGGACCCATGTTGGTTGTGATAAGTAGAATGCGGACTCAAGTTGGTTGCATTGGGGGCATAGCAAAAGAAAACAAAAATAAAAACAAAGATACATGCTAAAGATACATGTTTAAACGAAAACCGGAATTTGTTTGGGCATGCGGAGTAAACAAGTTGCAATCTAACGTTCATTGGCACGACGTGTTTACGTGTGATTAATGGTAATGAAATTGAGCCTAAAGGTGCTCAATGAATTAAGAATAATATGTGGAATCCGTGTAAGATGGAGATCGTACGAAGAGAAGCCTATTAAGGTCCCAAAGGTGTGAAACCTGTACGGCATCAACAAGATGATACGAAGAGAAACCACTAAGGTATTAAAGGTGTGAATCTTGTACATCTATTGTCAATCAAATATGGAGGAAAGACAACAAGAACAAAATTGTGCGAAGAGAGGCCTATCAGGGTACGAAAGGTGTGAAACCTATACGACGACAATAAGATCGTATGAAGAGAAACCCATCAGTGTAGTAAAAGGTGTGAAACCTGTGCTGCTACAACCAAAGCGTACGAAGAGAAAACTGTCAGGGTACCAAAGGTGTGAAACCTGTACGTCATGGTAAAATAAAGCGAATAAACCAGAGCATCAAGGGCTGCTGTATGAGAGACATCCAACAGTATCTAACTGGTCTAACGGGTATAAAAATTGTGCAGAGTCACGAGATGATACTGAGAAAAAGTAAGCCATGGGGCGACAAATTTGAGTGTTAGTGATAACCTTATGCAAAGGTTATCAATTTGGGTGATTGTGATGCAGCACCTGTATGGCAGTTAGAGGAATACAGAAGGACGTGGGTAGTAACTCAATTAGTTGGGTTTTGATGAGATGAAAGCAAGACAAATTGTATGGCGGGAAGAGCAATCTCGGAGAATAAGTTGGTCCACCAGGATTCTGAAT
>CM047586.1:2129614-2142285 GCA_026184515.1 Peronosclerospora sorghi
GCGTTAATCGCGTTGAGGAAGATATTCTCCGGAGTTTATGTCCGGATCCTCCAAAGAGTTGGAGTGAGATGCTTCCGATGGTTGAATTTGCGATCAACAATTCGGTACATGCATTTACGGGGTTTACCCCGTTTTACGTGAACGGATTAGTGAATCCGAGGGTTCCGTTAACGCCACGTGTGTGTGGCCCAGGGATTGAGGGGGGAGGATTCCCTGATGTCAGCCCTGTATCTGTGCGAAAGCACATCGATAAGTTCTTATAGACGCGCCTTAGTGTCTTACGACACGTTTGCGATGCCATGGCGGAAAGCCAAGACAAGCAAAAGGAGCAGGCCGACCACAAGGGTCGGCGTAACAAAAGGGACTACAAAGTAGAAGAAAGTGTTTTATTAAACGCTAAAAACCTTCCTACACATGCAGTTTCTAACGTGTTAAGAAACAAACTGCGCCCCAGGTTTGTGGGATCTTTCAAGTTGCTAGCCCGAAAGGGCTTGGCATACATATTGGATATTCCGAAGGCGATGCGTACGCATCCAACTTTTTATGTGGGTATGCTTAATCCATACCAGAAACCGGAGGCGGGTCTCCTCTTGGAGGAGGTTGGGAAGTCGGGTAGCCGAAAGGCACGACAGGTAGGAACATCTCCGACAGGATCGAAATACGATCCTGAAGTTCCGCAACGAGAGACTCGAGGGAGGCAAGCCGCCCCTCGATGCGTTCATTCGCACTCCCCTCGTCGCCTAGTCCCTCCTGGACATCATGGATGCGACGACTGTGTAGATCACAGCGCTCGTGGAACTCACGTCGCAATTGTGCGACCTCCTCCTCCAGTTCTCGATACGGAGGGTATTCCGCATTACCATGTGGAGCGCCTGATGGCGCAACGCCATCATCGGGGTGAGACCCAATACCTGGTGAAGTGGAAAGGCTATCCACATTCACAGAGTTCTTGGGAGTCCGAGACTCCCCTGCGGCAGGATTTCCGTGACGTCGTTGACGCTTTCGAGCGGGAGAATCCCGCTGAGAGTGAACGACCAAAGGGGCGGAAAAAGCCCCTTCACTCCCAGTAGATGGGAGTTTGCCGGAGGCAGATGCAGAGTTTGCATTTCTCTCCGGCACCACACTGAGGGAAGGAGCGCTAGCAGGGCGCGTGTAATAAGAGGCAGGTAATTGCCCCAGCGCTTTGGCCTAAGCATACGCCAAGCGCAATGCCCTCTCTATCCGAACGTCGCGTTCGGAATAGCTTTTGTATAGATCGTCAAAGCTAGGGAGACGCTTCTCCCCTTCCGCCCAAGCGCGGAATGCCCGCTATGCCTCCTCGACATCCTCGTCTTGCAGGAGGACATAGGGAACCTCGTGGAGGGGCTCAACGACGACACCCCGTGCCTGTTTCCCGAGGCGCGCTCGGTACGATTTGACAGTGAACTGCTTCGGTGTTAGCATTCTTTCCCGGAGTTGTTTCCGGCGTATGATTTCACGCGGCAGTACAGCCGAAGGGCCGGTGATATGGGAGGCTAAACCCCTCTTTACCTCGTTTTTGGCCTTCTTTTGAGGGTCACGAGGACCCTTCCGTGCCGGTACGGCACGTCGGGCTTCCTGAGCCGTGTCTGGCGCATCCGCAGTTGGTAGAGGTGGCGCACGAGTTAGTGCATTTTCTACGCGTGTGGGGAACGGATTGGACTGCCGACATCGCCGTTCGGCGTTGTCGGAGCGGTCAGCCTTTGGGGAGATATCCCGAAGGGCACCCGCTTCCGAGTTATCGGAATAGTTTCCATCCTCTTCCCGAGGTGAATCCTCAGCACCAAAAAAGGTGCTCATGGTTATCCAGAAGTTCTTGAAGTTGGAGTTCTCCAACTATAAATGATTTATTGCGTAAGCAATATTCTTGCTGGGGAAGGATGTAACAGGGTTACATTTTGGTTACATTTAGTTATGTTGTTTACGTAAGTACACTACGGTTGGGGTCAGTATTGACCGGTCCGAAAGGTTTGGACCTATTGGTTATTTTAACCAATCAGGGCAGGAGCCCTTGGTGGAGGCGTGGCCTCCTACCACGTGTTGGTACACAAGCGTGTACATTACATTTCGGCTAGATACGAATGGAGTAAGTTCTACTTAGTATTACATATAGTTTACATTAGTTTAAATTAATTTAGGCTAATTACATATTAAATATATATTCAGTTTACAAAACACACCAATACAGCTAGACGCACGACCTCGACCGGTCGCGCGTGCTGTGAGTCTTTGTAGCCAAAGGGAATACCTCCCTTAGCTACTACCTTTCTAAGGGAAGCCTTGTTTCAAGGCGTTAGTTAACTCTAACTGGTAAACCAAGGGAAATCTTGGCCCCGAGTAAGAGAGATCTGTATTACTAAGCCCTTTTATAAGGGCATATCGGCTAAGTAGCGGCACATCGCCGCTTTAGGAAAGTATTCCTCTGTGCGCTAGCCGCACCATGCGTATACGCACCTGCCACATCTGAGAACGCATTGAAGGCGCACGATCGAACAACTAGCTGAATCGATGTTGTTAAATCGATCGATTCTCTGCTGCAATCAGCTGTTCGACCCCCCAACTGCGCGCTGACACTTGGAGAGCGCTGGAGGATTCCCAAAAAAAAGTCATCTTATGTGATGTTTGTGTATCCAACTTCAGCGAGCCACATCTGGCCAGGCGGACGGAAGTTCGAAGGTCAAGCAGGCTGTAAAACAGATTGAACGGCATCCATACCTTACAATAGAGCCACTGGTCAAATACTACGATGATAGTTGCTTTCTTTTACAAGCTTTCACGCCGTTAGCAAGAATGAAAAAATTGACTATCCAAGATTGATTGCGATCGCTAAGGAATTGATGGCTACACTGGCGCAAGTATTAATTACGTGGGATCTTGCGACTGGATACACAAAATTGACAAAATCTGTGCATCGAGAGAGGCAGAAGGAGAACTTCGAAGCGGCAGCATTCAAGCTGACGCCAGAAGAAATCAAACGCCTGGATGCACTCAATGAAATCTCTTCACGAGCACTGTCCATGTACGCAACTCTGCAATTTAAAAAAAAATGACTTTAACATTCGGTAACAAATTGCTGCATGAGCGCTCATTTCTATCTTGTATCTGGTCCAACATTAATGACATACAATTGCATCCAATCATGCGTACTTCTCAAATATGATGTTCGCTGGACGTGATGCGGGACTGCGGTAGATGACCGGTTTCTTTCAGTGGAATGATCTTGATTAGCCGATTTGCGCATACATTCAATACGAGTGACAATGCAATGGTTAACTTCAAAATGACCCCACGCAGGGTCGACACCGAGTACACGACAGAGAAAATATCTAATCAGTTTGGCATGACACACAAGTATGCAGTACCATTACTCATTATTTTCATCCTGTGTTTTGGGTGGATCAGTGAAGAACTCGTTAAATGCATTTCCCATACGTTATATATCCACTTTGAGCCAGATTTTCCATGTCACTGTTGTTGCGTGTAATAGGGGTTCCACTTAACAGAATCGTTGGCTCCTGTAAATCTTGAAAAAATGGATGGGGTCATGCTCAGAGTGATTAAAAATACTTGCGGCGGCGAATATTCATCATTCTATTAGACATCTCTTTGCTTCGTGACAACTTGGGCCTCGTCAATTGAATTACCACCATACCCAAAGGGTACTTTCTCGGGTGTTTTCGGGGTACTTCAGTCCTATCCTTCTCTTGAACTTCATTTGCAGTGACGTATAGCAACTCAGGTAAACGGTTCAACATTGCAGATCTGCTTTTATTTGAGTACTAATGATCTTCACTGCCTGTCGTTTTTTTCATGGGACACTGGGTCAAGAAATCGGCTACTTGATTGTACTTACGCGCCATATGTACCAGACTAACCGCGTCAAACATTTTTACCAGTGAGCGCACTCTGCCTTACCGGACCAATAATGATGCGTGATTGCAGCGTAAATATCCATTGACTTGTCCGATTACCAATCTATAGTCACCACACACTATTGACTTGTTCACGTTGTGGGCTTGCGCGAGTTGTAACACACTGATTAATCCATGATACTCGCTTTCATTCAGTTTGAGGTTGTCTTGAATTCCATATTCTGCCGCTATTACAACCCAAGTCGGTAATTCTCATATGATCATACAAAAAGCACCCTTCGGGTCGTTTTTTATCCGCACCGCACCATCAAATGACAAAACATATCCGGTACTATGGCGATGTAAGCTAGGGATTGGTTTAATGATTGGTACGTCTGTCAATGTTTTCAACGGAGCAATGTCTTCTAATACTTCATTGATCTTCTCCACAGGCACTATTGACGTTGCTAATAGTGCGGGTAAGCCCACAGCGTCATGATTCGTTCGTATAATTTCCAGAGGCCATGGAGACAGCATTTCCGCCCACTGAATTCCTCTTCCCGTTAAACGTTTCGAAGTAATAACCATCGCATCGTGTAATATCTCGCGTAAACTGTTATATGTTGCCCGAACAAACTATGACTGCCATCATGTAATGTCTTGAGTAACGCCAGCACTTCTTGTTCCGCCCCTGCGTACCTCGTATCAGCATGTTTAAACACCTTACTGACGTAACGCACTGGATGTAGTACTCTATCATACTCTTGACACACTATTGCTCCAAACGCTCATGGATTTGTGTATAAAATTACACCCAATGGCTTCGATCGCTTGATGTGTCTAACAATGGTGCGTTCACAAGCCTATCCTTTAGCAACGAAAACGACCTCTCAGAATGCTCCAGTTGGGTACCATCTCTTAGCGGTAGCTCTGTTAAATCATACAGAGATACCGCTAGCGTCGCGAAATTGTCAATAAACCTTATATAGTATATCAAACTACCGGTGAATCTCTGAACCCCTTTTAACGTCAGTGGAAACGCCATTTTGACGATGGACTCTAAATTGCGCGGGGAAGCCTTGGTTTCCTCTGCCGATATGCGATGGCTTAGATACTCCACACTGTGCTTACCAAAATCACTCTTTGGCAAGCTTATAGAATTTCCCAATATTTAAATGACTCCAGAAGATTCTTAAGCATGAAGCACAGAGTGACCCAGCTGTTAGCACCAAAAATAATAATATCGTCAATGTTTGACCTCCTCCCAATGATTGGGTGCTCATCATTCATCACCACTTGTCCGTTATGAAACACATGTTGAATGATGGATACATCTGTCTCCAAAATACATGCCTCCTCATTATCGGCGTCCATGACTTTCTTCTTGTCCAGCAGTTTGCACGTCATTCCCATCTGCTGTGATCGCCGTACCATCGTCCGCGAAGCGTTATCTACTATACGATGGTATATTTGAGGTGCATTTTTTAGACCTTGGGAGCATCCGAAGCCATTCAAAGTATCCTAAAGGACAAATAAAAGCCGTAACCAACTCTTTGTCATAGATGTAGCCCAATATACGCTCGCATTATCCATTGAGCTTAGCCCTTTCACCCCTTCAAAGTTGTCTAACAAGTCGTCAATCAAAGGCATGGCATACACCATCAACAGCTCGATAATCAATGCACAACCGTACGTACGTTTATTCTTCTTAAGCACTATGACGATTGGTTATGACCAAGCGGATTTTTAGTACCGGATTTGTCCTGCTTGTAATAAACCTCGTATCAACTCATATAACTTCGGCAGAAGTGTAGGTGATACTTTACGTGCTCTCTTTGCAATAGGTGCATTATCCCCAACATTCACATCGCAAACTACGTCTTTAGCTGGTGGTTGTAGCGCATTACCGGAGCTTATGAAACCATCGGCATACTCGTATAGTAGTGCACGTAGACTGTCTTCCAGTTCCTTGGTGGTAACCGCTGGCTCTCCTATATCCGCGGTGGCAATATCAGGGGTTTCTGTTGGACATTTTTCCACTTCCGGAATGAGCTCTAGCTGTTCTTCCATAGCTTCAGCTTATATATTAACTCCTTCATGCAGGTAGACCTCCCTCTCCAATTTTGTTTGATCTACCTTCATCGGGTCTACGGCATCCATTACGTAAACAGCTGGGGGTTATCTTCAACCGTCCTTACTGCATGTACGCTAGTCCAGTTAATCGTCATACCAGTACTACCATCACTTGTTAATACACTTGTAGATAGTCCTCAGAGATCATATCCTCTCATGTACTCAATGGTAATGGTTTTACCATGGGAATGTGATAACTTTGATCCTTCATGTTCAGAATTACCCCCAGCAGATAGAGACGTTTAGACTGGAACGTTGATGCATTTTAACTCGAGATGGGGAACCTCAATTACGACACCATAATTGCTGGCTAAGGATCCCAAATACGAGAAAAATCACGGATTTTACACGTGGAAATTGCGTCACGTGTGTGCAAGGAAACCAGAGCAAGAACAAGATATTGAGGGAGCTTTTCGGAGACGATGGAGATGTAATTTTGAGTGATGAACGAGGTGGATCGTTAGAATGTGGTGGCAGGACGTTGGTGAACAAAACGCCGGGCCAAGTGCGTCAGCGGAAGCAAAGGAAGAAGAAAAACGCACCAGGAAGACGAAAAACAAGTCTAGGCGGACACGAGAGATACACCTGACCAGGAAATATGCGAAACAAAAGGCCGCTGAAGAGAAGGCTAAAGATGATAGAAGAGAAAACGATGAAAGTACTCTGGCATGTGAAAGCGAAGAGGCAAACGGATACAAGGTGTACTGTGGTGTAGTCAAGTTCAAAATCGAACACCGAAGTGTCCGGAACTTTACCACCATCGCGCCCAGCCGACCAACTTACGGGAGGGGGTACCCCGCGAACCTTCGCCTGTGTGCCGATCGGGTGACCGATCAGCACTACAGGACGCCAAGTCCGATTTAGCATCAATACTCTCACCTTGTGTACCCATTGGTATGGGTGGCTACACACTCGGTGGACCGTCGCGCAGTATGGGTCTTGATATGTACCAATATGGGTGATACCACTTCTGGGGTACTTGTTCCGAAAACCAACGAAAAGATAATCCAATGTCCGCTCATAAATGAAGCGAAATAGTCACTTCAAATGTGAAAAAAATTGGGGCAGACCGCGTAGCGGTGTGGAGACCCAGCCAATAGAAATTCTTGGGCAGATTGTGTGCAGCAGTGTGGGACCCAGCCAATACAAATTTGGAGAGGACCGGCGGAAGGGCGCGTTGGCCCAACCAATAATCTGGTGCAGATATTTCGACGTGATGTGGGGAACCATCCAATACAAAAGATAAGAACACGTTCCAAACGTGTGGGGATTGAGGGGCGAGTGAACGAAGAGGGATGATTCCCGTCGTGGCACTACCGGTGGTGGAGCTGTGTCCTGACCGGGAAAAATGAGCTATAGGGGACCGTGTTAACCCTCTGCTCCTAATAACCCCTGCGGTAGGAGCGGCGACTTATGCAACCCAAAGAAAAACGAACACTATATTTAATATCCAATTAAAATCCAATATGTAAACTACATGCAAAACCGTGTGCCACACCTTAAATCTGCGAGCAAAAGACTCCAAGCACACGATTGGCCCAAAATACTCCACCTTTTTAGCCGACCCGATCTCTCCAACTTGGTAACAGGTACACTGATACATGCTGGTCAAAATTTTTCATCTGCACTTCACCACAGTACCTCAAGCGCGATAACAAGGTGACTGTGACTCAACACGTCAGAAATGTAGAGAAGCTAATCGAAATACAGAATCGGTAGCTCAAGGACCTATTTTCAAGCGGAAACGATGAAAGTACGCTGGAATGTGAAAGCGAAGCGATAGAAGGAGGCAACGGAAAGAAAGCTGAAGTAAGCAGCGCGAACGAAGACAAATCCAAGGGATCGAAGTCAGAAGAGCTAAACAGCACAAAAATTAAAAAGAATAAAAAGCCACGGTGGACACGCGAGAGACACTTTACTCGGCGGTATGCAGGCGAAAGTATGTAGAAGAACAGAAAAATGATGAAAGTCAAGATGAAGTAAGACCAGAATTAAACATTGTTGTGGAAGGCGATCCAAGAGTTACCGATATGCAGTGAACTGTGCGAAAAAAAGAGCAATGGATGAAGGCTATGAAGGATGAAATATTGGCGTTAGAAGCAACTGTGTGTGGGATATCGTCCGGGAATCATAACACGCAAGGCCATTACATACCAAGTGGGCTTCAAAATGAAACTGACGCAAATGGAGATTTGGAGAGATTTAAAGCGAGGCTGGTAGATTGCGGAAACAAGCAGCGTTTCGGGGTGGATTATGAATTGACGTTTGCAGTAGTAATGGAGATGACGGCTCTTGAGTTTATCTTGGCTCTAGCAAGAAAATGGAGATGGAATGCTTTGCACGGGGATATACCTAACGCATACGCCAAAGCCTTGGAGGACGAACACGATATATATCTGTATATACCAAGCGGTATGGATATAAGTGCTGACAAGATGAACGAATTACAAGTGGAAAGCGAAAGAAGACTGGTTTTAAAATTAAAAAAAGACGCTTTACGGACTCAATCAGACAGGCCGACCGTGGAACCGCCTGCTGCACGGGAAGCTGCTAAACTATGGATACACCCAAAGTAATACAGATGTGTGCCTGTACTACAAAATATTGATGATAAATTTTCATTGTTGGAGTTTACGTGGACGACTTGTTGGTCACAGGAACGGACTTGAAGTGCGTCCAAGATTTCTTTTACGATATGGAAGTGTTGGAAATCAATAATATTGGTTAAGTGCCTAAATTCCTTGGTATGCGCGTTACGCATGATGAAGAGCGTGGTTATTTTTTGGACCAATAAGTCATGATTAAAGACTTGCTTGCGGCGCATAATTTAAGCGATGTAAATGGAATTAAGGCGCCTATAAGTGACGACTATGAAAACGAGGCGCTTAAAGAACATCAACTTTTGAGTGGATGTGTCGCTGGGGGACACCGGACGATAAAGGAATTTCAGTCGCTGACGGGTAGTCTTCTGTGGATTACGCGTTGCACCAGGTCGGATTTTATAGTTTTCGCGGTTCAAAAATCAACGAGTAGGGCGCACGCGCCGACGATTTTTGACTGGAATCTTGCGAAGAAAATTCTAAGGTTTTTTGAAGGGCACATTGAAGTTAAAGTTGCAAATGGAGATTGAAACCAAGCAGAAAGGAGTCAATAGCAAAGAAGTAACGTTGATTGGATATTAGGACACGGATTTTGATGGATATAAAGCTGACAGAAAATCTACAAGTGAAGGCTTGACTATTATGGACGGTATTATAATATAATGGTTATGCAAGAGACAATCGTGCGTATCGCTGTATACAATGGAAGCTGAGTTTTAAGCAACATCGATTATGGAATGTGAACTATTGGGTTTGAAAGAAATTGCATATGATATCGGATTGACGGTGAAACTACTAATGAACTTGAAGTGTGATAACCAAACTGCCAAAAAAACGCTGAATGGAGACAACAAGACATCGAAGACAAATCATATCGACGTGCGTGTGAAATTCGTTGTATCAATGTGGGGTGAAGGTCAAGTTAAGTTGAATACGAACCGACGGAAACGCTGTTGGCTGACTTTTTTTAAAAAAGCGTTAAACGGAACAAGGTTGGAGTTAATGGGGAAAGGATTTGAATTGCGTGGGATTGATGACAAGTAAGTTCGTTTTGCTGGAAAATTTAGAAGGAGTGTTTGAAGAACCCACGAGCCGACATAAGTTCACGTCGGACGCATACGGGTAATTGCAACTTTTCAGAAAACGAGACCAGAACAGTACCGGCGAGAACAGTACCGGCCAGAACAGTACCGTCCAGAACAGTTCCGTCCGGTACCAGAAGCATTTGATTAGTCAAAAACCTTCACCAGTATTGGGTAATATCCAATTTTAATTCGGTATACCCAAATTACTTATATACATTTTGTTAGATTAAGTTAAGACCTAACTCTAATATAATCACTTTTGATTTTTCTTCTCTTAGTACACAAGTACACAGGCAGAAACTAGTACTTTTATCTCCCGCAGGGGCGCAAGGCGGAATTTTATTGTTTGTCGGAACGTGGAAGTGGTACATAAGTACACATTACGTTACAAGTCCTGTAGCCGGTGCGTATACGCACGGTGCGGCTAGCGCACAGAGGAAGACTCTTCCTTAAAGCGGTAGCTACCGCTACTTAGCCGATACGCCCTTGTAAAGGGCTTAGTAGGAGAGTTCTCCTACTCGGGGCCAAGATTCCCGGGTTGGTTTACGACTTAGCCTTAACGGCTGTATTCCCTTTACGGGATGTAAGTAAAGGGAGATCTCCCTCTTACCTACGACACTCACTGCGCGCGCGACCGGTCGAGGTCGCACGTCCGCAAAATAGAGTGAAATGTAAACTGAATATATTTAATATACAATTAGCCTAAATTAATTTAAACTAATATAAACTATATGTCATACTAAGTAGAATATTCCTAATTCGTACCTAGCTAAAATGTAGTGTACACACCTGTGTACTGACACGTGGATGGCTGACACACCACCACACCAAGGGCCCCTGCCCTGATTGGTAAAATAACAAAAGGTTCGATACCTTTAAAACAGGTCAATACCGACCTCAACCGTGGTGTACTCATGTACACCAACATTATTTTTAACTCGAATGTAACCCCGTTACATCCTCCCCCATCAAGACTATTGCTTACGCAATAATCAAAATCATGTTGGAGAACTCCAACGCCAGCTCCTCTGGCCCTCCATATGTACACCTCCAGTGGTGCTTTGGCGTCTCTTCTAGAAGAGGTAGACTACTCCGAAAACTCGGAGGTGGATGCCCTTGGGAATACCTCCCAAACGGTTAGCCTCTCCAACAGCGCCGAACGGCGTTGTCGGCATCCTAATCCGTTCCCCACACGCGTGGAAAATGCGCTAACCAGTGCACCACCCCTGCCCATATCGGATGATACATCCGAATCGCCAAAGGCGATCGTCACTTATGAGCTGGACGCAGCTCAAGACACCCAACTTGACGCACAGGCACTAAGGGCTGCGTTACGCGCCCCCAAACGCCCGTCAAGGGCAGCTTATAATTTTGAAGATCCTCGTGACCTTCCAAGGTGGGCCAGGCGTTTGGTAAGGACCATTTTAGCGTCCTATACCCCTGGCCCCGCGGCTGAACAGCCGTATCAACGCGAACGCCGTGAGAAACTCCGGCAACAACTGCTTGTACAAAAGCAGTTCACTAGCGTCTCATACCGAGAGAGCTTAAACAGGCAGGCACAGGGTGCCCCTGTTGAGAACCTCCGCGAGGTTCCTTTCGTTCTTTCTCCGGGAGAAAGTGCTGATGATGCAGAGAAGAAGTTCCGCGCTTGGGCGGAAGGGGAGAAACTTCTCCCCAGCTTCAATGAGCTTCATGACAGCTATTCCCGTCGATACATTTGGGTGGAGAGGGTGTTGCGCCTGACATTTGCCAAAGCCAAAGCGATGGAGCAGTTACGTGCTCCGTATAGCACGCGCTACGCCAGCGTCCCTGTCTCCACCATGGTGTCCGAAGACAGTGTGAGCGTCATATCTGCCTCCGGCGAACTCCCACTTATTGGGAGTGAAGGGGATTCCCATGCCCCTCTGCTCGTTGACCTACAGCGGGATTCTCCCTCTCAAAAGCGTCAACGACGTCGCGGCAATCCTGCCGTAGGGGTGTCTCGAACTCCCACGAACTCTGTGAGTGTGGATAACCTTTCCACTTCACCAGATACTGGGTTTTACCTCGATGATGGCGTCGCGTCATCAGCCGCTCCACATGAAAGTGTGGAGTACCCTCCGCAGCAAGCATTGGAGGAGGAGGTCGCGCAATCGCGACGTGAGATTCGCGAACGCTGTGATCGACACAGCCATCGCATCCATGATATACACGAGGGGATCCGCGATGAGCGGGATGCCACTTATCGCTTCGAGAGGCGGCTTGCCTCTCTCGAGACGACCATTGCGGAGCTTCGTGGTCGCATTTTAGCCCTTTCGGGCTTCCTTCGCCCTGCCGTGCCTTACGGCTCTTACGGCTATCCGCCTTTCCACCCCCCTCCAGGAGGGGGCCTCTACCGGTCCTGGTATGGCTTAAGCATACCGACATAAAAGGTTGGATGCGTACGCATCCCTTTCGGGATGTCCAAGGTATATGATAAGCCTTTTCGGGCTAGTACCTTAAAGGGTACCACAAACCTGGGGCGCAGTTTATTGCGCAACACATTTGAAACTGCATGTGTAGGAAGATTTTTAGCGTTTAATAAAACACTTTCTACTACTTTGTACACCTTTTTGTTACGCCGCCCCTTGCGTTCAGCTTGCTCCATCTGCTTGTCTTGGCTTTCCGCCATGGCATCGCAGAAGTTTCGTAAAAATATTTTATAAATTTATGAAAAAAATTACATAAGACACTAAGGCGCGTCGATAAAAACTTATCGATGTGGTTTCGCACAGATACAGGGCTGACATCGGGGAATCCTCCCCCCTCAAGCCCTGGTCCACACACACGTGGCGTCAACGGAACCCTCGGATTCACCAATCCGTTCACGTAAAACGGGGTAAACCCCGTAGATGCATGTACCTAATTGTTGATAGCAAATTCAACCATCGGAAGCATCTCACTCCAACTCTTTGGAGAATCCGGACATAAACTCCGGAGAATATCTTCCTCAACGCGATTAACGC
>CM047586.1:2166467-2177564 GCA_026184515.1 Peronosclerospora sorghi
CTCTCCTACTCGGGGCCAAGATTCCCGGGTTAGTTTACTCTAGCCTTTACTAGTGCCTTAACGGCAAGGCTTCCTTACAAAGGGTGTAGCTAAGGGGATGGCTCCCCTTACGCTACGGTACTCACTACACGCACGACCGGTCGAGGTCGTGCGTCTGTACGAAAGAGTGAAAAGTAAACTGAATATATTTAATATGTAATTATTTAAACTAATATAAACTATATGTAACACTAAGTAGAATATTCCTAATTCGTACCTAGCTAAAATGTAGTGTACACACCTGTGTACTGACACGTGGATGGCTGACACGCCACCACACCAAGGGCCCATGCCCTGATTGGTTAAAATAACCAAAGGTTCGAAACCTTTCAACCCGGCCAATACTGACCTCAACCGTGGTGTACTCATGTACACCAACACTCAGTGTTACCCGAATGTAACCCCGTTACAGTTTTCCTATCACCCACCTCAGGAGGTGGGTGACAAGAGTTATTTGTATAAATAACTGGTTTTTTACGGTTTTGTTTTCCCGGGAATACCTCTTGGTTGTTACATTAAAAACCACCAATTCTGACACCCACTACTATATACATAGGAAACCGTCACACGATCGCCACTATGGTTTCTTTGTTTTATTCAGTCTTCTAAAGGCGTTTAGTATAGAAAATCTTATACTTTATGAGGAAAAAATAAACGGTAAACAAACTGGAAAAGTGTCGGTAATTTATTCGAAAAAAAACCCTTCTTCGATAACCCTACCCCTAAATTCGTTTAAGTACGGTTTTTGATTAAATTTACGTGCAAACAATTTTATAAGCTCGTAAATTTGGTTTCACTTGACGGGTAGTACACCAAAACTTGCCATCTTCGGTGAGCTACTCACTGGCTTCTTTAATGGCAAAGACTACGGTGGTGACTTTGGTTTCTCCCTCACATTTCCACAACTCATCGTTATCGTGGCGGTCTTATCGCTGCCAGTTTTACCAATCACGTGGTTCTGTATTCAAGAGAATAGAGTGGAGCCCGTGAACTTTCGTCACGACTTTTGGGAATTAATTTTCACACGTGCTATGTACCAAGTCATTGCGTACAATTTGTTTGCCAATGTCTTTGCGTTAATTACATACACGGCCAGCTCTCCCATTGCTTCCTACACACACACATTGGCCAGTTAGGAACCTGATCGTTTGGGTAAGTATCAAAGATGCCCTGAGTAGTAACACGATCCGGACACGATAGAATCGTTTCTTACGTAGAACGCATTTGGAGCCGAAGGTGAAGCGTTGAGCCGAGCCGTGAGTTCTTTGAGTCACGCTTCAGTACATGGGATCTCGTAATTAATCGAGTTCATACTTAGATCAAGATTATTTTTTCATTAGGTAACGGGATCGCATACTTATTCAAATTCATACATAGATCAAGATAATTCGATTAGGTACGGGATCATTGACGACATGAATTCTGTTATATATATATATATATATGTTGAAGGATCAAGACCCGATGGTTGAACTATTGCGGGAATGGATGATATATTCTAAAGGTGAATCAGATGAACTGCGCGAGTCTGTTCTCCAAGCGTTTCGCTTCATTAGCGACCTCATTACCGAACACGTTGACAGGCCAATGTGCAGTCGACTGCGCCAGTTCCTGCCGAATATCACAAGACTTTTTCTGCCGCTGGACTTGACGCGCGCCGCGCTCGAGTACGAATCTACCACGCATTTTCTAGCCTGTAATTGAGTCCCACCGACGTTTAAAGAAATTCGCCACATTTTCAACGTCGCGACTACGAACGCAATCTCTGGGAAACTGAAGCTTTTTTAAACTTGATGCGGACGACACTATCTACAAGAATGGCAGGAGCATCAGCAGAAGCTCTAAAATCGTGCAGATTGTAAAGTTAATCCGACGAGGAATTATAATATCACTATTCACAGCAGCAGGTTACCCTGGAAATACTATCCAATACGATCAGCGTCTTTGCGGTATTTTTAAGGCTTTAGCAGATCTAACAAGTGAGAAACGGGCGAGATTTCTAGTCAGGATAGGCGAGTGCAATTATATTTTTGAAACGTACACGGACACGGTGTCGGAAATTGTAGGACTGCGGGAAATTGACGGCACTATATAGAAAGATTGCCGTGGAGAGAGATGGCATGATGAGGAAGTGACGACGCTGCTAAATGCAGCGAAATGGTGCTGCAAGACACAGTTGAAGCGTTTCACTTATCGGCGAATTTTTTTTCGAAAAGAGCGAGCTGTTAAAATCATCGATACATCTAACAAGCAAATTCTTTACGAGAATCTAGAAGCGATCAGTCTTACGCTGCAGCACGAACTGCGTCACTTGTTCAGGTGCCATTCTGCGATTTTAAAGGTGGCAACGACGTGTGGGTAGACATTGTGCACAAGGCATTGGGCATTCAGGCTTTGAAAAAATATGTGTTCCGGCTCCTGCCAAAGACTTCGTGGCAGCGAGGAGATGCAAAATAGTCAGGTCCACGAGTGTCTTCTCGTGGGTGATCGGTTCACTATAACGGCAAATGACAATCGATCGCGGGACGTTACTGCGACAATTTGGGTCTCAATTCCCAGGAAACGGGGTGTGTCATGTCAATATTATTGGGGGCAATTGATCTTGAACATCAGCAAGGGTGAGAGAGCTAAATGCTGAAAAAGAACAGGAAAGGGAAAAGAAAGACTGGAAGACGGAAGCAAAAGCCACAGATACAACAGAGCATAGTGACAACAAAAGCGACAACTCATTGGATACGTGGTCACATAGCATGTTGAGCAATGACGAGGTGATCCAGCCAGAACCGCATCGTTCACCGAGTAAATTCATTGGTACAAGCGATAGTAAATTAATTATCTTCAAATAATTTCTATTGGTCGAAAGTCGCGTGAGGGTGTGCCCGTAGGACGAAGTGTTGTGCTAGTAGGGCGACCCTTTTTAAACGTATTTTTAAACTATTAAAACATATAATACAAAGAAATGAAAAATCTGCACTGGTATTAAGGATTTAGAGTAATTACACCGGACCCCACGGTTTCCATAAAGAACTCAGAAAAACCAACCCTTTATCAAAATTCACAGGAACCTCGATTCTTTCAGGGTTATGCTGCAATAGTAATTAGCCGACATATAATAATTAAGTCAAAAAGTTTAACACGTAAAGCTCATTTTTTCTTATATAGCATTAAAGTCGAGATACCTTCGGTTAAGCTGCCTAGCAGCGCATGGATGCCTTTGGGATAAAAAAAATAATGCTGTATCATCTACTTCCACTGCGTAATTCAACAAATCATTGTGTACTCGGAAGCGATGAACTCGTGACCTTGTACAAGTAGGTCAGCTATGCAGTGCTTTGTCAGAAGGATCCGTCAGTACTTGAGTATATCTTGACATACTTCATCATATTTGTACCCTTCGACAATTTCGTATCGCACCGTAGTCGTATCTTGAACTGGATCGCTCGGACATCCTCGCGGCTTCGACATATTCCGTCCATTTCTTCGTTTTTTGTTTTTGGATCGTTCTATGGAGGTCTTGTTGAGCGTCGGCTACGATATTTGTAAATATATTTGTCTTGACTGGCTTCTACTGTACAACAAAGTTGTACTCAAAATACGATAATCCTCTCGTCATTCTTTGATACAATGGGAAGATTATAGCTGTACGCAACGATTCATGATCAGGGTAGATCGCAAACCGCTCCTCGCCAGCCGGATAAACAGGGAACTTTATAAGAACGTACTTTATCGCCAAAATTTCCTTGTCATGAGAATAGATAGTTCCGTTCTGCTCATCGTAGTTGTCCTGACTGGTATGAGATAACTCAAAAGAGTTATCTTTCTCGACCCGCATCATTGATTTTCATCAATGCATAACCAATGGAATTATTGCTCGCATCACAATCAACATGGAAGGGCTTCTCATGATTTGGAAGTGTCAATACGGGAGCTTCTCACAGTAGTAGTGTAAGTTCGTGGCAAACAACACCACAATTATTTTTCGTCATGTATCAAATACACAGTGGTTTAAAGTCCACATTTTGCTTAGGATCATTACTCATATTGCATGGCACTCGTTAAAGTAGATTTGCAGTAACTGCTATAAGTGTGATCAAGAGAAGCGCGATGTGTTACAAATGAGGAAACGAAGGAAACGAAGGACACGAAAAACGCAACAGTCCGCAGCGAAATACAAAAAGGAAAATAAGAGCTCTTTCCGAGAAGGTCGTCAAAATAGTACATGTTTTTAAGGATTGTTCTCTAGCAACTAACGGAAATAAAGAAATGGTCTCGATGAACTGGGAAGGTTTTTTTAATTTTTAATGACAACTATTGGATCGTAGACAGTGGAGCAAGCTGTCATTTGTTTTGGGTAAAAAAACCTACTGGAATATGCAAAAGCGTGTAGCGCATGAAATTGACTACTCTGTCTGACGGTGAACCAACAGTGCTAATAAAGTGGACAAAGTGACCCGTAGACGTAACTTTGATCACAATAAAAACACCTCTATTTCGCTGTCGGGGGTCTATTTTGCCGCGAACTAACCAATAAATAATTTTGCTTGTGTATTTACGAAAGAAAGGCTGTATATTTAAGAAAAAAGGGAATAGAAAGGTCTGACCTACAACAACGGCGTGTTTTTTGACATTGAAGTTTTCAGATCTATTTTTGTACGTTTTAGAGGCAAAAATAAGACGAGGGAACGTGTCAAAGAGTTTTTCAAACATGGTATTGAGTGTTTTCATAGAGAGTGAAAATGATGACACCCAAACAAGAACACTTAGCGCTTAGGACACTTAGCGTATTACTCCATTGAACAGCTAATAGCCCTAGAAAGTGCAAGTTTTGCTTTGTCTGCGCTTTCCGAGGACATAGAACCAGGCAACAGAAGATGGACATCGGACGATTTTTTTTTTAATTAAAAAAAGAAATATTTAAATTTTCAAATATCAAGCTGGTGATGTTTCAGCATACATTCCGACTAATATTACTAATTTATTTTCTGCAATACCAGTAATTGGGATTATATATAATCCCAATTACTGGTATTGCAGAAAATAGATTGCATAAATTACATATAACTTAGTTCTCAATTGATATTATTGAAAATAATATATATATATATATATATATATATATATTATATTATATTATATATTAAAAAGAATGAATAAAGTTAACAATAATGATATTATTATAAATATGAAAAAAGTATATCTCTTAAAATTAAAACAATTATTAATTTTAAAAAGTTTTTATTTAACTTATGAAAAATTACACAGAATGGGTCGCTTTTTCACGGAAATTCACAGAATGGGTCCGTTTTCTCTGATATTCACAGAATGGGTCGGTTTTATATCTTCTATATAATTACATCCACATATATAAAGAAAGAATTGAAACAGAAAGAATTGATGTCGCTCCGGCGAGGACCGGGGCACGGGCCCAGCAGCATGGCGACGGCGCCACAGCCTCCACTGGGTCTGGAATCTCACGAATTTGACCGACCAAAAGGTGACCAACTCACTTTTATTCCTCTTGCCATGTCCCCAGATTCTGGATCAAGAAGGATGATAATGGAGAGTGCGAGATATGCATTATGGTCGTGGCTATGGGTGCTGTTATAGTTTGACTTACTTTTTGTGCATGTTGCAGCATCGTGCCGAACGTGTGCGAGGTCGTGGTTGTGTCGCTTGATAGAGAAAATATTCTGGATGTTATAACGTGGCGCTAACGACCATGAAAGGAAATATTTTAGACGCAGACGTAATGACAACAGTGGATGGGACACTGTTGGATCGCTTTGTAGTTAAGGGATCATTTATGAGTGAAGAGCGGCAGGAGGAGCTGCGTACGCAAGGTTAAAATACCCAAATGAACTAACCAGATGGATACTACTATGGATAGAGAGAGAATACCCGGATTACGTGGCTATTCACAATGGGTATAGATTTGATGTCGGGAGAATATGCAGTGCAGCAAGCGAGTTTGACGAGATAAAGTTTACTTAGGGGAATCTAGGCAGAAAAGGAAGAGGCATGGACTTACTCATTGATGGTTATACTATGATTGACACTTATTGGTTTGTAGATGAGGTTCACAGGAGCGATTATGAAAGTCTTGGTGTCGACGCTAAAGTTCGTTCTCGCTCAGTTTTCATCCTTTTTGGTAAAATAGGAAAAAACAGGTTGAAGCAGTAAAACCGACCCATTCTCTGAATATCATAGAAAACCGACCCATTCTGTGAATTTCCGTGAAAACCCGACCTATTCTGTGTATTTTCTCTTAAATTATATTGTATTATAAATTGTATTTTGTGGTAATTGTTAAATGTACGCCAATAATTTGTTAAATGTACGCCCTGTTAAATGTACGCCTTTTCAGCCTTAGGTAATATGATGGCACAGTCATGTGCTAGTGAGACATTTTCGCAGATGGATAAATAGATTCGTGTCTGAATCCCAGTCTCACGTGCCACTTTTGGCGCAGTGACTTTCAATGCCACGCCATTGGGTCGCCTTTCGGTTTTTCTGTGGGTGTTTCTGTCTGCCATCATTTTGAAGGTTTTCATTGTTTGTTTTTTAGACATAAAAGTTGTGTGATGACGCCTGTAATACTCTGAAGACCGCAGATTGCAAGCGTGGGGAGCCACAATATGTGGGCTACGGACATCCACAGTCTGTAGTGATTGCGGTGTTTTGCCTCATTGTCATGCTGACGTGCTGCTTCTGTGGCCTTTCATCCATTTGATTGGTCTTTTGTCGAGCGAAGAAATTGCCCTCACGACGAGCTAAACTTTCAGCTGCTTTGAAAATGATGAAGGAGAAGAATCCGAAGAAAACGACACTGGAGTTGTTTTGATTCGTATTGCAAGTGATGATGAGGAACTATATTTGACTTGACTTGTTTTCGTTTTTGTGCAATAATTGCTCAGTAGTAACGATGAAGAAATGACACAGTCAGAAACAGCCTCTGCTTCTGGATGACATTCGAGAGGGGGAAGTTTTGCTGTTTGAAAATGAGGTAGATCAGGACTCGCTCGAGCGCTTACGCAGTCGCTACGAAGAAGAGGAAGAACGACGAATGAATTGGAAGGCGCTTGCTGGGCGGATCACGTGGCTTACGGTGATAAAATCAATTTACTTTCCGAATTAATGCTACTATCACGGGGTCCATCACGTGGGGGCACTATAAGGTATGTCCTAAGGTTACTACTGTTAGCATTGGCATGGTTCACACTCAAGCACGTTGCCTTATATACAGATTTATCGCATTTCCATCTCAACTCCGGACGTCAAGCTCCTTGTTGGAGCGGAGTACGATCGTGGTCTGTGCAAATGCACAGAATATTTGACACCCTCGTAAGTCATGTGTTATGCATGGGCTGTCGTTAGCGAAAGAACAGTCCAGATCTTTTTACTGTTGACCCACACATACTATTGATAAACATTAAGTGTCTCTATTTTTGAACAACTTAGCAAGACGTTTACCAGCTTGATCTTCATTTTACAGATCAAGTTTGTAAAAGTCTTCTTTACTAGAAGAGAGGGGCGTACATTTAACAAAATTAGTTTATGTTTTCAAAAGAGCGTACATTTAACACCTTGGGGGCGTACATTAAACAATTCCCTATTTTTTTAGTGCAAATAAATTCATATTTTGAATTTTTTTATTAAATTATTAACAATTCTTAAAAAATATTTCTTCAAAAAATAAAAAATAGTTAAAGGTGATTTATTTAAGGCTTTAATTATTCATACAAATTATCAGAAAATAAGTACAATAGGTAATATAATAAAATCTTATAAAAATTGTAAAATTATTTTGAATAATCAGAATAAACCTTTAGGGACACCTGTTTTCGGTCCAATTACGTCTGAATTTCATTAATTTTTGTAATGTAAAAGGTAAATAAATATTTTCAAAATTATTAAATTCAAATATAGATGTTTCTAAAATTGGATTTTCATATAAAGAAAAATATCCCAATGAAAGAAGTGGGTGGAATAACTTACAGTAACATGAAGGGTCCACTTATTCCACGCTATAGTCGTGGAAATATAAACTTGAGGTATTTTCGATTTTTTTTTCGAATTACAAACAAGATTTTGCTGCTAGATCAAATGATCAAGCAGCAAAAATGTTTTGAACGTTTGGTTTGAACCGAATCATCTGTCGTATTCAGGTGTTACATGCGATGATGGATTCTCTACTATGCAAACTGATGAGTGCGAAACGCCAAATCACCGCTTCATATGGCCAGGCACACCACATTAATTGTACCATATTTAATATTGTTCAATGCATGACTTTCGGATCAGGCGTACGTTCAAGGCACTGGAGAAAGCGGCTGAGTATACCGGTTGCATACTACACTGCAGTCCTACTAGGAAAAAGTCGGCAAAGCATCACCGATCCACATGTTGACTTATAAAACCACAGACTTGAGCGACATAGTGAATTTAAGATTGCCGTGTATTCACAAACATGATGAAGTGCGTCAAGTTAGGGGAAAACGATGAAACCAAGGGTACAATGTGATGTCACTTTAGGACAGTGGTGGAGTTACGACTACCAGGTATGTATTGAATACAAAGAGACGTTCAGAAAGACTCAATCGAAAAAAAATCTGGGGATCTAGAAACAGCGAAGAAGGTATATCTAAGATCTTTGGAGGATAGATATGAAATCCAGAAAAAAAAACAGCGGAGCCCCCAAAACACCAGACAGAAAACTTAAAGCCCCCGATGAGATTCGAAGACAATCTTCAAGATAAGTACGCCCACGAAATCCTGCACGAAGATCAAAAAACTTAAGATTTGTTGCGTTGGAGCAAAAAAATTAAATAAAGGAAAACAAGTTACTGGGGTATCGTTCGAAAGTGGATTACACTGGTGAACGCAGTTTTTCTGTACTTGTATCAATCGATAATGTTGAAATGTAGCCGTTTATCAACAGAGAATGGACATTTGTCGTGTGCTTTCGCTTGTGACGGACGATGAAGACATCGAAACAGAAATATCCGGTGGAATACCGATGCTAAAACCATCTTTCAAAGCTCATAAAGGCAGCCAATCAGATAAACTAATGGAAGCAGAGAGAGAAGGTTTATCTTTTTGGAGGGGTTAAGCATGTGGAATATAGTTATAGAGACAAAGAAGAAACCACTGCCGACAACATGACTACAATACCAAAGTCAAGTCTGATGGAACCGTGGAAAGATACAAAGTAACTTGTTGTGCGATGACAAGCCGGTGCCTGTAGAGATAATTTTTCCAGATTCTCAACACTACTGGGGCTAAACAACATGCAATAATTTCCATCGTTCTATTATTTTGAAAATACCGGCGCGTCACAGCCATGTATCAAGAGCGTATTCGAAGACCGAAACGGAACCAGGATACGAGATACATCTGCAGATTTTTCAAAGCATCGAAATAAAAGATATAGGAAGTTTGAAGTTGAAAAAAAATTACGACCTGAATAGGGAGGTCAATTATAATATAGAATGTGGTTTCGTACGATCCTATAGACATCTGCGTATTCGTAGAAAAAGATGTTCACGAAGTGAGGTTTGTTAGTGTTACCTAGATGATCATGTTCAAACGTTTCTTCGACAATTTATCGTATATCGGAAGAAACGTGAGTCATATATATGGATTAAACCTTGAATATACCGAAGTTGTCTTTCTTGAATTTAGTTGCAACCAGTCGTCCCCTCGCAAGAAAAAACAACACCACAAGGCAGTTCGTAGACAGTAGAAGATAATCAAGTCAGGGACTTGCTCAATTGAATGTGTATTAAAAGTGATTATCTTTTCTAACATGTAATATGCATAAGGGTTGAAGATAATTGCGATACTATAGCTGTCGTTTAACCTACACTATTTATAAGTACCAATTTTAGCTACCCAACTTTAGATCCTAAGAAAAGAAAGAAAATAGCATTGCTAAAACTGAAAATTACCTTATACATATTTTGGGTATAAGCCGCTAAAGTGCATATTTCAACACTCCTCTCAATTTTAATTTCGACAATCACATGTGTTGCAAGCCGATTGTTTCGTAACTCTACAAATCTTGGTATGTACAATGCCTTGGTTTGTTGACCTGCTATCATTGCTTTAGTTGCAACGTAGATAGGCTCGATAAGTCCGTCTTGTAACTTTAAATAATAAATTTCAATCGTATCTCCATGTGCTTTATCTTGAGATTGTCTTCAAGTACCTTGAAGATCTTGATTGCAGCTTGGTTGTCCATGTAAATCTGCATAGGGAGCTTTGTCTTGACTCCAATTTCCTAAAGTAATTCTTTAAAACCGAGTAGTTGTACTACATTCGTAGATGCTGCGTAGTATTCAGCTTCTATAGTCGAAAGTGAGGCTCCACCTTGTTTCTTGCAAATCCCGCTCACAAATATTCGTCAACGAAAATAACCCACCAGTAGCTTACTTTCTGCCTTCTGTCGCTCATCCGTAGTAGGCATCAATGTTGCATTGATCTTTAAACCTTCAGTTGCATCTTCATTCTTCTACATAGTCAACATAACTGTCTTGGTCCCTTTAAAGTATCTTGCAATCTTCTTCGCGAAATTCATATCGGCCATCGTCGCCGCATGTGTCTAACTTGTCGCCTAGTGCACCGCAAAAGGAACGTCAGGACATTTGCATCTTGAACCCATAACAAACTTCCAACTAGAGATTGAAAATCATTTATTGTATTTTTTCCAATAATTGAGAGTTCATCACTTGATTAAATTACCAATCCTCGAATGCTTCTCCGATTTGCGACTTGACTGCATCAGAATTTTTGGGACCAAAATCCTTAATGATACTATAATCACCACCTGTTGGTCCAGCGTATAGCCAAAGTTGTCATCGAATTTAATCTTCATCCCTAGAATTTGGATACCATACCTGTAGCCGGTTCGTATACGCACGGTGCGGCTATCGCACAGAGGAAGACTTTCCTTAAAGCGGCGTTCGCCGCTACTTAGCCGATACGCCCTTATTAAGGGCTTAGTAGGAGAGAGCTCTCCTACTCGGGGCCAAGATTCCCGGGTTAGTTTACTCTAGCCTT
>CM047586.1:2177664-2223756 GCA_026184515.1 Peronosclerospora sorghi
ACACCAACACTCAGTGTTACCCGAATGTAACCCCGTTACATCCTCCCCCATCAAGACTATTGCTTACGCAATAAACAAAATTTTGTTGGAGAACTCCAACGCCATACCTCTGGCTGTCCATTGTACACCCTCAGCGGTGCTATGGACGCAAACTATTCCGACGGCTCGGAAGTGGACGCCCTTGGGGAGCTCTCCCCAACGGCTGGCCATGTTGATAGCGCCAAACGGCGCTATCAGTCATCCAACCCATTCCCCACACGTGGGGAAATCGCACTAACTCGTGCGCCACCGTTACCCGCTAGGGGTGATACCTCCAGGTTGCCACAGGCAACCACCACCAATTAACCGTCCTTGGTTCAAGAGGCCCGACGTGCCGGACGGGCACGTAAGGGACCTCGCGACCCTCAAAAGAGGGCTAAGAACGCGGTCAAGAGGGGCTTAGCTTCTTATACCCCTGGACCAGCGGCTATACTGCCGCGTGAAATTGCGCATCGGAACCAACTCCGGGCCCGGCTACTAACGCCCAAACATTATTCCGTTAAGTCCCACCGGACGCGCCTCGGGAAACAGGCACGCGGTGCCCTCGTGGATGTTCTCCGCGAGATTCCCCTTGTTCTTCTGAGGGACGAAAGCGTCGAAGATGCAGAACAGGCGTTCCGCGCCTGGGCGGAAAGGGAGAAACACCTCCCCAGTTTGGATGCGCTGTACAACAGCTTTTCCGAACACGACGTTCGGGTAGAGAGAGCACTACGCTTGGCCTATGCTCAGGCCAAAGCGCAAGGGCAATTGCCTGCCTCCTATTATACGCGCTCTGCTCTCGATGTGGTGCCGGAGAGCAATGCAAGCACAGCATCTGCCTCCGGCGAACTCCCAGCTATTGGGAGTGAAGGGGCTTCTTCAGCCCCTTTGGTCGTTGACTCTCAGTGGGATTCTCCCGCTCGAAAGCGTCAACGACGTCACGGCAATCCTGCCGCAGGGGAGTCTCGTACTCCCACGAGTTCTGGGAATGTGAATACCCTTTCCACTTCACCAGGTACTGGGTCTCACCCCGGTGATGGCGTCGTGTCATCAGGCTTTCCACATGATAATGTGGCGTACCCTCCGTATCAAGCACTGGAGGAGGGGGTCGCGCTATTGTGGCGTGACTTCCACGAGCGCTGTGATCGGCAACGCCTTCGCATCCAAGATTCTCAGGAGGAACTCCGCAACGAGGGGAGTACGAATGAACGCCTCGCGAGCGGCTTGCCACTCTCGAGACTCTCGTTGCGGAGCTTCAGGGTCGTATATCAACCCTGTAGGAGATGTTCCGACCTGTTGCGCCTTTCGGCTATCCAGTTTCTCACCCTCCTCCGAGAGGGGACCCGCCTCCGGGTTCTGGTATGGCTTAAGCATACCCACATAAAAGGTTGGATGCGTACGCATCGCCTTCAGGATATCTAAGGTGTACGACAAGCCCTTTCGGGATAACACCTTAAAGGGAACCACAAACCTGGGGCGCAGTTTATTTCGCAACACATTTGAAACTGCATGTGTAGGAAGATTTTTAGCGTTTAATAAAACACTTTCTCCTACTTTGTATACCTTTTTATTTCGCCGCCCCTTTCGGTCAGCTTGCTCCTTCTGCTTGTCTTGGCTTTCCTCCATGGCATCGCAGACGTGAAGTAAGACACTAAGGCGCGTCGATAAAAACTTATCGATGTGCTTTCGCACAGATACAGGGCTGACATCGGGGAATCCTCCCCCCTCAAGCCCTGGGCCACACACATGTGGCGTTAATGGAACACTCGGATTCACCAATCCGTTCACGTAAAACGGGGTAAACCCCGTAGATGCATGTACCGAATTGTTGATAGCAAATTCAACCATCGGGAGCATCTCACTCAAACTCTTTGGTGAATTCGGACATAAAGTTCGGAGAATATCCTCCACAACGCGATTAACGCGTTCCGTCTGACCGTCCGTCTGCGGATGATCCGCAGTGGACATGAGGAGCTTGGTGCCTAGCACCTTAAACAACGCTCCCCAGAATTGTCCCGTAAAACGGGGATCCCGATCCGACACAACGGAATCGGGTAGACCATGTTGTCGAAAGACACGGTCTAGGAACACTTTTGCTGTTCCTTGTCCATCTATGGACTCTGGTACCGTCGCCAGGTGATCCATCTTGCTCAAACGGTCTACAAAGACCAATATGCCGATGTTCCCGGCCTTATCCTTCGGAAAACCAAAGATAAAATCCATGCTAATTGATTTCCAACACTCCGTTGGAACCGATAAGCTCGCAAAAGGCGCAGCTGAACTTGCAGAGGGTTTAACCCTCTGACTCGTCTCACAGGTGCGTATATACGCACCGACCCACTTATACATATTGGGCCACCAATACAAAGCGCTTAAAGCGCTGTAGGTCTTATCCCAACCTAAATGACCCCCGGTAGGGGCGTCATGTGCCTCAAAGAGGACTCTATACTTTAGTTCCTCATCATGAGGAACAACCACCCGCGGAGTGTTCTCCGCGCTCGTGCTATAATATAGCAAACCGTCACAGTACCTGTAACGGTGTAAACGAGCTCTAGCTCGACTTGACAGGGTTGGCTCAGACGAGCCAAGACCCTTTTCACCTAACACGCGGATAATCGCCGTACATTGAGGGTCTTCCTCGTACGCCTGGCGTATGAGATCCACCACAGACGTGGTGACGAATGTCGCGTGAGCGAGCTCGTAATCGAGACGACGCGACAACGCGTCTGCAAGCACGTTTTGCTTGACAGGTTTATACTTAACCTCAACGTTGTACTCCGCAAAGAAGGAGAGCCAACGGGTCATCCGTTGCGAGAGATGAGGCGAATTTGTCGCTGTCCGTAAGGACGCGTGGTCAGTATAAACCACGAACGGCTTTGAGCCGAGTAGGTGAACCCTAAATTTGACAAGGGCATACTTCATTGCAAGTAGCTCCTTGTCATGAACGGGATAATTCCGTTCTGCAGCTTTAAGCTGCCTCGACTCAAACGCAATTACGCGTTCCCTTCCTGCATCGTCTGCTTGTAACAAAGCACATCCGATTGCGAAATCGTACGCGTCGCAGACGACAATAAATGGTTTCCCATAATCTGGGAGAGCAAGAACGGGAGCTTTTAACAAGCTTCCCTTAACCGCTTCGAAGGCGGTTTGGTGTTTGGTTTTCCAACACCAATCCACGTCCTTCTTAAGAAGTTCAGTTAATGGCTTCGCCATCTCAACGTAGTTCTCGCTGTACTTGTGGAGATAGTTGGATAACCCAAGACACTTCCGTAAATCTCTAAGATTTACAAGCGAAGGCCACTCCACAATGGCTTTCACCTTCGCGGGATCCGACCGCACTCCATCCTTACCGATGAAGCATCCGAGGAAAGGAATTTCCTCAGCACCAAATATACATTTGGATGCGTTCGCATATAACTTATGCTCTCGCATACATTCGAGCACTGCTCGAAGATGTATCAGATGCGTCTGAATATCAGACGAGTCGCCTTCCGCACGACTATGGACGAATATATCGTCGAAGTACGTCTGAGCGTACTTTGTGAGGGCGGAAGAGTTGAGTCACCAAGCGATTGAAAGTCGCTGGTGCATTTGAAAGCCCTTGTGGCATAACAAGCCACTCCCACAGCATGCCACTAGGCGTGCTAACCGCTGTCAGCGGAATATAGGACGCTCGCATGAGCACCTGATAATACCCGTCCAGCATATCTAAGGCACTGTACACAGTACAGCCCGCCATATTGTTCTGGAGGACATCCTTCCGATGAATCGGAGTCTGCATGGGTACAGTAGCTGCATTCATCTTGTTATACGCATGCACAATGCGCCACTTTCCGTTCGGTTTACGAACACAAAAAAGTGGGAGATGAGTGGGGAGACTTACTCTCCCGTACCATCCCTGCCTCTTATTTCCCCTTGAAGAATGCATCGATGACGTCGCATTGTTCCTTGGGGAGAGGCCACTGCCTAGTGACGCAGTATTTGGTTCCGGGAACCAAATCAATTTCATGTCGGACTCCCCGATCCGGTGGTAAGCCCATCGGCGGGTTGTCACTAATGACATCTCCAAATTCCTTTAGTAAGGAATGGTAAGGATCCTCAGGATCCGCGAGGATCTTGAGGCCGCTTCGGCATTTAATGCCTGTTTGGTTTTCACCAAAACTGACTCGTCCATCGTGGATGAGGAGCTCAACTCCTCTTCCGGAAGCAACACGACGACCTCGTCGATTTCATCTGCTTTCAAAGCAGTCTCAAACTCGTTGAAGGACATCTCCTCCAACGACAACAGTTCGCCTACCCCAGGCAACCGTTCCAGGCTTACGCCTTCTGTGACAACACCTGTCACACTATTCAGCATCCTGTAGGACTGCTGACTACTGCCCTCGGGACTCATCCCGAGACCCAGATGGGGGGAGTCAATTGACCCATCTACTGGAAGCGCCACGCGCCTATCCACAGAGGTCTCTACCTCTAACACCGGTGACTCGCCGGTCTCGCCTATACCGGCGTAATCGGAATCATTTCCGACGTGCGAAAGAGACGAACTTCGGGTCTCTTCGCTTGGAAGCGCCTCGCGCTTAACCACAGGGGTCTCTACCCCTACCACTGGAGTCGCAACTTGTTCGCCGGACACGGCGTGGTCGGAATCAGTTCCGACCTTCAGAAGAGATGAACTTCGGGTCTTCTCTAAGCGCCTCGCGCTTAAATACAGAGGAATCCACCTCTATCACTGGCGACTCACCAGTCTCGCCTACATCGGCGCGGGGATTAACCGCCGAATCCCCCTCGTTAAGGAACTCTTCCTTAATGCCATTGGGAATGATCGTTTCAGACATCCCAATCTCTGGCATCTCACGCCAGAATCGCTTTTGCGATCGAGCAAAGGTGGATTCATGACTCGCCAATGCTTCACCCGACCGCGGGTGCGTTGAGCCAATGGACTTAGACTTCCAGTCTATCCATGGCTCGTGGCGTTCCAGCCACTTCATGCCCAGAATTAGGTCATACCTCGAGTACAAATCCAGGACTAGGCAACGTTCTAAGCTCTCGAAGTCTGCAAACTTCAGCTTAAGGTCAATCGAGACCTTGGGTACAGAAACCTGTACGCCCGTCGCAAGACGGACCGTGACAACGTCACGAGAACGTGCCTCTAGGGCCTCGGCATACAGCCGACTCTTCACAACAGAAGCCCGTCTGACATAATTGTAAGACGCTCCAGAGTCTATAAAGACTCTCCAAGGCTTATCAAAGCCTTTCACGTCCGCAAGGACTACCAGCAAACCTGGCTGGTACACCAACTCGGTGCTTGAAAGCACCGCTTCCCTCGGGGCTTTGTGCTGTCTTCCCCTACCCTGGGGATTAACAGCACTGAGGGGTCTCCCAGTAGGGCGCCCCGCACCTACTGGATCCGTCGTTTCCCGACGGCTTGGGAAAGGGCTTTTTCCCCACCCTTAGTCCCTTGTAGAGAGTGTCTCGCTGGGGATTTTTCGGACATCTGTTCCTCAGATGATCCGTGCTCCCACACAGGAAGCATCTCAGCGACCCATTTCGGTGCAGCATAGCCAAGAGCTCCGCCTCGACGCTCTGTGAAAAAGAGTCAGTGTGACTCTTAGAGGGAGGTTTCTCCTCCGCTTCGACCTGACTCAGGTCCATGGGTTCGGGACCCACCTTAGAGGAACGGAAGTTCCTCTCGGCGTTGAACGCCATCTTGAATGCCTCTTCCAGGGATTCGGGTCGGCATCGGAACAATTCCGAACGTGCTGGCCCTTCTTTCAGGCCTCCCATGAAGACGGGGATGGACACATCGTCCGAATAAGCTTTCGCGTACATCCCTGCCAACAGGGTCTTAAGCTCCTGGATATAAACCTCCAGGTCCTTAGTGCCTTGACGGCACCTCAGGAACGCCAGTTGATTCTGGAAAACCAGATCAGGCGTTGCATAAATGTCCATAAGCTTCTGCTTAAGGACCTTCCATGTTTGAAACACGTCCTTGACTGATTCCGAGCATGTAAACGCCCATGTACGGGCTTTGCCCGTAATATGGGTCAATGCAAGTCCCACTTGCAAGTGATAAGCGGTCATGTTTGCTGTGGCGAAGGCCGTTTTGACCTCTCGCAACCAAACATAAAGGTTGTCACCCTTCTCTCCGGTGAACTCTTTTATCTTAAACGATAATGGAGGGCGCACCCCCGTGGAATGACCTCCACCGCAACTCGCCTCATGAGCGATGAGGGCATTCACCCTTGCCTTTACCGCCTCAAGGCCCTGCTCCACTAGGAGCTTCATACCTTCTTCCCCCGTTAAGGGTAACAGCCTTTTAAAGGCTTCCTGTTGGACGAGGTTCAAACTATCCCAATCGTCCTGATTCATCCTTTGCAGAGGATGCCTAGTCTACCAACACAGGTGTTGGATTGACTACAAGTTCTACCAGATGTAGCCGGTGCGTATACGCACGGTGCGGCTAGCGCACAGAGGAATACTTTCCTTAAAGCGGCGTTCGCCGCTACTTAGCCGATACGCTCTTATTAAGGGCTTAGTAGGAGAGAGCTCTCCTACTCGGGGCCAAGATTCCCGGGTTAGTTTACTCTAGCCTTTACTAGTGCCTTAACGGCAAGGCTCCCTTACAAAGGGTGTAGCTAAGGGGAGTGCTCCCCTTACGCTACGGCACTCACTACACGCACGACCGGTCGAGGTCGTGCGTCTGTACGAAAGAGTGAAAAGTAAACTGAATATATTTAATATGTAATTATTTAAACTAATATAAACTATATGTAACACTAAGTAGAATATTCCTAATTCGTACCTAGCTAAAATGTAGTGTACACATCTGTGTACTGACACGTGGATGGCTGACACGCCACCACACCAAGGGCCCATGCCCTGATTGGTTAAAATAACCAAAGGTTCGAAACCTTTCAACCCGGCCAATACTGACCTCAACCGTGGTGTACTCATGTACACCAACACTCAGTGTTACCCGAATGTAACCCCGTTACAATACCCAAATTTATGATCTCGAATGTCTTCAAGTCCTCTAAAAACTGTTTTACCAGCTCCACCTTGTCTTATCCAAAAGAAGTTCATTAACATTGCCTGTCCGAAATTTTGGGTCATTTCCGTAACAAAATTTACGAACCCAATTTCTTCAGCAACAACGTTTTCGACTTCCATTTCCTTAGAACTGACTTGATCAACTTGGTTATTTTTGGTTTGGATTTTTTGTGAAGTGGCTATCGCGTTGCCTCTTCGTTTTTTTCTTGAATTTCTTCTTGGAACCATGAAATTCTTCGACTTATCCTCCTACTGACGATTGGTCTTCCTGCACACATTGTCAAATATGTTATCTGGTCTTGATCTAACGTCTCGAATTATTTCATGTGCTGCGTGACTACCACATTGCGCGCTTTCTTCAAATATACCTTGAATCCCGTGACTTCTTCACATTCACTTATTATAATCGCCACTTGAGATTTGTGGGCTAGTAAATTTAATCCCTTGATCTCTTTACTTTTTTACTATTATAATCGCCACTCAAGCTCTGTGAGCTAATGAATTTGCCAGGTTTACGATAAACCGGGCATGCCGATCCAAAAAAATGCTTCAATTTTATCCAGATTTGCCTTCTTGTCGAAAATTCCAGAGGCGATAGTCGCATGGTGTTGTGTTGATTGGACTTCGATTCAAACTGTAGGCTGCGTATTGCACCGCATCGTCCCAAAACGAAAGACTCAATCCACTTGAGAACAAGTTGTGATGGTGCCACAATCATGACAGTCCGATGCATGCGCTCAGCCTTGCCGTTACTTCATTGATTGTTCGCCACTTTTTTTGCTTAACTCCAGTCTTGGTACAAAATACATCCACAATAGTATATTCGTACCCACCATCGGTACGTGAAATATGTACCCTGCAGTTGAACCGCTGCTTGAAGAACGCCAAAAGTGTTCAAATTTTTTGGTGGAAACATCTTTTGTTTTCGCCAAAAACACCCGAACGTAGTTGGATTTATGATCAACAAAGCCGATCATATATATGTAGCCGGTGCGTAAACGCACGGTGCGGCTAGCGCACAGAGGAAGGATTTCCTTAAGCGGCGATTCGCCGCTACTTAGCCAATACGCCCTTATAGAAGGGCTTAGCGTGAGATAACTCTCTCGCTCGGGGCCAATATTTACCCAGTTTCCGGTTAGCGCACGCTAACACTTAAGCTTAACGCTTTCCCTAAATAGGGAGTAGCTAGGGGAGGCACTACCCTACTACAACACTCACAGCACGCTCGACCCTTGCGATCGAGCGTCTAGCAGGGTTTAGTTTTAAACTGGAAACTGTTTTTTATTTATTATGTAATTAGCCTAAATTAATAAACTAATGTAAACTATATGTAACACTAAGTAGAACTTACTCAATTCATACCTAGCCGAAATGTAATGTACACCACCTGTGTACCAACACGTGGCAGGGTGCCACGCCTTCACTAAGGGCTCTCGCCCTGATTGGTTAGAACAACCAATAGGTCCAAACCTTTCGGACCGGTCAATACTAGACCTCAACAGTCGTGTATTTACGTACAACAACGTAAATCAATGTAACCCCGTTACAATATATGTTGCACAAACGAGCTTTTGGCGTAATTACTCTTTCAAGGTAAGAGTACATTACGCCGCCAATTCGATCAATTGGCGCATCCAATCCACTTCCCTTTGAGTCGTCGAGAACTGCTTGTTTGACCTGAACACAATTTAAACAATTCATTCGTTTGCAATCAGTCAGTATTATCCTACTGCTTGGACCTTGCCCATCTTCCTCAGCATCGTAATTTAAATATCCGAGCTTGTATGAAATAAGTTAAAACCATTTTTTGACATTTAATTCCCGACTTGATTCCATTTAATTTTGTTCCATGACACTGCAGATGGTTTCAATTCTTGACTTGCCTTCTAGCTCGACGTCAACCATCTTTGTTATGACCTTGTTAATCTTCTCTATGTCAAAAATTGGCTTCCTTGTGGTCGTATGAATCATCATTCGCTTGCCTTTAAACATACACCATTTCACATCCTTTCTTCCAACAAGCCGTAAAAAAGTATGTTTGTCAATAAATTTTCGACATAATAGACGTTGTCAATATGAGTAACCTTGGTATTGCCGCTTGCAATCGCTTGGATCTTTATCCAACCTTTCTTAAAACTTTTTATTGATTTTCCATCAGCTTGAAAACACGTGCCGTTCATCATCACTTAGGTATTAAAAATCGTTAACAACGTGCATGGGTCTGGCACAACTGTCCAAAATTCACTTTTATGCATCAATATTTGCAAGGTTTTCGCTGGTGGTTAGCGATAAAAAACTTTTTGTCCGTCCTTTTAGGACATTTCGAACAAATATGCCCAATTTTTCCACATCCATAGCACTTTACCACTTTTTCTTTGCTATCGATCACCTTAACTGCATCAGCACCCATGACCTTGTAGTTCGTGCTTCTCCTTCAACTGCTTGTGTAAATGACACAATTCTTCGGCATCCTCTAAAGTTCCGTCCTTATATGAACGAATTTCGCCATCAATATTGTTTTCAATTCTGGCGAGGTGTAGTGCACCACATTATCCAATATAAATGGTTCAATACACCAACAGGCTCTGAAATATCTAGAAGGCAGAGGTACTGCACATTCCAGGACCGTTTCGGGTGCTCCTGTCTCGTGAACAATTTCATCGCTTGGCCGATGTGATAGTCGTATGAAATGCATTGAGCATTTTGTTCATGAAATGAACCAAGGACGGCGACTCCACCAACTATGTATCAACTTGTCTATTATAGTAGATTTCAGCTGTTCCACTCCGATAGTGGCCCAGGCGATCGAATTTGATGTCCTCGACCCAGTAATATTCACATGCTGATTCGGCAAAGCAACTTACCGAATACCTCTTGTTTCCCACTCCTTGAAACCTCCTCTTAGCCTCCGTTAGACCTCGGTACCGTCGAAAACACGAACAAAGATTACTGTCCTTAGCTGAGGGCGTATTAAACACGGGTTGTTGATTTTGTATTGAAGATTGCATTCCAAAATTTCCATTATGAAATTAATCTTGCGCACTGGGTTTTCATTCCGGCGTGCCGTCCAGCGACGCAAACCTTATCCGTGTGCAAGTCTAGTTGATCAGTTGAAATTAAATTTGTTTTTATTCGGAATCCCGCGCGAACGCTCGAGTTTGTCACACTTTTGAGATATTTCGAGAATCTTGGCTCCTTCGGCTTCGATACCTGCTTCTCTTCCTCAAGGCTTCATCTATCAAAACATTATGGTTCTGTGGGCTCATAACTAGCTCAAAATTTTCCTTGTCCATCTTACCACGATGTAATGGCTCCACTTAGCGTGCGTGCTTTCAAGGTAATGTAATGTAGACGAAAATACGCGTACTATAAGAACGTAACAATAAAACACCTTCATTCCACGTATTTAATTCTAGCAAACGAAATCTCCAGAGTAACGTGAGCAGACCGTACCATAACGTGAAATTCGAGTTCCACTTTCCGACAAACAATGCAATTCCACTTTTCGCCGCGCGAGAAACAAACGTATTATGCTCTGCCTGTGTACTTGTGTACTACAGTTTGAATTCTGAAGTGACAATATTAGAATTAAGTAAAAACCTAATCTAACAAAATGTATATATAATCTTGGGTAATACCTATAAAATTGGGTATTACCCAATTCCCCTTTACCGGAAGTCGCAAATACCCAAATACGTCCGACCCACGGCGCGGCCGAATTTCGGGGCTCTTAAACACAATATGCATAAGAGTTGAAGCAAGTTGCGATACTATATCTTTCTACAGTAGAACCTGTCAGATTTAATACTGTCAAAACTAATAACCTGTAATAATTAATAAAAAACGTCGGTCCCGACTTGGGCCAAGCCAAAAAACTAATAACTAATAATTAATAGGTTTCGGTCAGTCCCGACCAGTATAAGATTAATAATTCCATATATATTTTCTGTGACTTCTACTGAAAGTACTGTGCTATGCTAGTTTGTGTAAGTTTTTTCTGGCGAATACTAAACGAAAGATCCTTCATCATTTGAAGCGTGGCAGGAAATGATGCTGAAGTAGAATCTGCTTGTTGCATCCAGTAAATCTGAAGCTTTACCAACATCTGATTTGCCTCGGCGTCGGAGATCGTTGTAGGTTCTTCACTGTCATCCTCGCCTTCTGGATCTTCTGGAACTCCAAAGTTTTCGTACGTG
Source organism: Peronosclerospora sorghi (assembly GCA_026184515.1). NCBI lineage: Eukaryota > Oomycota > Peronosporomycetes > Peronosporales > Peronosporaceae > Peronosclerospora > Peronosclerospora sorghi. Next base: position 2,188,929 of record CM047586.1, read on the forward strand.
TTGAGAATCTCCGCAACAATCTCTTCTTCATCCGGAACATAACTGAATTCCCGCTCGGCGGGATAATTGAGCAGGTTGCGGATGTCCATCGGATTGCTGTACCGAAGCTGGCGTATTTGGTCCTCTAATTCCTGGATGACTTCCTGCGGAGGCTCAACTTCAGCTGCAGCAACAGTTTCACTGGAAGACTCAGAACAAATTGAGCAATGTATGAAGCAGTTTTGAATCGTCTGCGGCTTCACATCGTTCTTCCATGCTGCCACGGCCATCCGAATCCCATCCAGAACGTTGATTTTTTCGGGATTGGCAACACCGTCCTCAATCCGCTCCAAAAGCATCCGGTTGAACCGCCGACGATAATAGGCCTTGAAGTTGCGAATGATGCCAGCAACACAAGGTTGAATCTTCGATGTGGTGTTCAGCGGCCGGTAGACAACTTTTGTGTTGACCATGGTGACCTGCGCCGGAAGGTTCTTGATGGGGATGTGAGCGCTGGAGTTGTCGAGCAGCAGCAGAACTTTGCGTCCATGAATTCTTTTGTCGAAATCCGTCAGCCAAATTTTGAAAACATTCTGCGTCATCCATGCTTTTGCGTTTGCATGATATTTGCAGCCGAATGAGTCTCGATTGACATTTTAAAGCATCGAGAGTTCATTGACTTGCCAATCACCAACAGCAGCAACTTGTCAGAACCATCCCCGTTGCTGCAGACAGCAATCGTGATGCGTTCCTTGTTTTTCTTCCGTCCTTCCAGTTGTTGTGTTGCAAGCGAGTTGTCGGCTTGCATTCGATAAAAAAGGCCAGTTTCATCCATGTTGTAAATGTCTTTCCATTCATATTGGTCAAGACATTGGCGAAGTTCGGGCAGGATCTCAACAAGAAGCGTCATGTTGACGGAGCCGCTTTCTCCAAAGCGGCGGTATGATTGAATTCCATGACGTTTTTTGAAATACTCCAGCCAGCCATTTGAGAACTCGTACGTTGGCGACGCATCGGGATAAAGTTGCCGTAAAAAATGGCGGCTTTCTCACCAATGAGGTCTCCTGAGATGTTGATTTGTGCCTCGTAGAGCTTGACCCACTTGATCAGGGCCTCTTCGACAAGAGGATAAGTGACGGTGCGGTGCGTCTTGATGCTGACATTGGTGTTTTCAACATCAATGCGAAGCAGAGCATCTTACTGCTTCAGCGTGTTTGAGATCGTGCCTTGGCTATCTAAGATGTTGTGGGTTTCTTCTAGCCACTTTATCAGCTGACTGTGTGTGAGCTTAGGGTTTGTGCGCTTGTGTTGACAAAGAGCGATGGATGGCATCGGTCATTGTCTTACGAGGTGGTTTGTTGACTCTAGGAGGCATTGGAATGGCTGGATGAGGGGGAGTGAATGGAGTGAGGAAAAGAAAAAAACAGGAGATAAGTGCCCATTTTATATGCAAAAATCAGGGCAAATTTTCGCATTTTTGGCCCTTAGTAAATAGTAGACATCAGCAGTTTACTACCTATTGCATGATGTCAGCAAAAACCGTACCTGTCAGATTTAATAACCTGTTAGAATTAATAACTCAGGGGTGGTCCCGAGGTTATTAAATTTGACAGGTTCTACTGTCCTTTTAACCCAATTTTTCTCCTTATGAAAAGTACGAATAGGCGACAGAAAATGTATCATTCTTAACACCATAAAGCGTAATAGACTAAGCATATACAGCAGCCACCGAAGTTGAGCTGAGCGGAGCTGTTCAAGTTTAAAATAAGTTCAGTTCTAAATAGATCACTTTGACATCTGGTCCTCATTCCGTCCCCATGAAATTCTTGAGCTCGCAACGCGTCGTTGTCACTGCCTTCAGTGTATCGAACGCGTGGAAATCGTTTGTCAATTACGCTCAAGACTTTGACAAGTCCTATCGCAACGATGCGAACGAGCTGGATCGCGTGCAGTGTCGATTCCGCGCGTTTACGAGCGTGTTGCGGCGCTCAGCAAAACCTACGAGCGAGAGTAAGAAACCTTTGCATTCGGACTGAATAATCGGGCGGATCTGTCGGACGCAGAGTACGAACAGCTGCTGCACTACCGCACACGTCGTGATGGACAAGCTTCCGCGACGTTCACTGAGCCTGCGAACATGAGCGAGCTGCCTGATACGTGGGACTGGCGTGTTGTAACGCCTGTAAAGAATCAAAGTCAGTGCGGCTCGTGCTAGGCGTTTCCGGTGATCGCGGCCATGCAGCCGACCTATTGATACCCTGGAGTCGTTTTTCGAACAACAGTTGAAGGACCGTATTGATGGAGGCTCCTATACTTGCGATTATGGCGGGTTTATGTTTTCTGCGTTTCTAGAGATCATTGAAACCATAAGGGCAAGCTTGAGCGCGAACAAGACTACAATTACACGGGTGAGGCCAATGATGTATGTAAAGCCACGAATGACAAGGCAGTGGGCAATTTTACCGCATACGAGACCGTACGTCGGGCGATGTAAATGTCCTACAGGATGCGGTGGCGCACAGGGGGTCGTGTCCGTTGCAATCGATGCAAACAGCGGTAAGTTCCAATTGAACCGCGATGATGTCTACAACAAACCTCTGTGTGGCTGTTAAAAATATGCACTCTACAGGTGTATACCCAAAAATATGAATTTCAGTTTTATCAATGCCAATTTTCGCCGAGATATGTCGTAATGTGTGTGATGTGTAGATCATATGCTCCTTGTCAACTTGATGTTAATCACTTACTTTCAGTTTTTTGTTGGAATTACGTGTAGCCATTTTGGTTTCAGCGTCTTCTTATCGAGATGAAACTCAATTGGCTGATATATATATTTTTTTTTCGGGTTATAATTCAAGTTAACTGTCTAGTATTTTTATATTTTAATTACGTAACTATAACAATATACTTTTCCTTTTTTGCTTTTAAAGACAGACCACCTAAACGTCCTCTGCGTGACATCTCTCGCGCACAAGACCTCGCAAAGCAAGATACTGCCTGGTCAAAAGTGTCACACCAGGTAGTTGAAAATGTGCGCGACAAGTACAAGTGTAGAGGTTATTTTTCTACATACACCTCCATATACGCAACAGTTAAATGGTGTGGCCGATAGGATGAATCGGACGTTGGTGGAATGTGCATGATGCATGCTGAGACATGCTCGATTTTGGATGGCATAATGGGATGAAGCTGTGGCCACTGCCATATTTCTCCGGAATAAAATGCCCGACTAGTGCGATTGGTCATGACAAGTCACCATACCAAGTTTTCACGGGAGAGGAACCACTTCTGGCTAACCTCAAGGTTTTTGGTTGCCACGCGTATGTTCATGTGCCCAAGGAAAGCGAACCAAATTTGACGCTAAGTAAATACGCTGTCATTTCTCGGGTACTCCCACTACGAGCAAGCCTACCGGTTTCAAGAAATCCAGAGTGGCCGCTTACTTGTGAGCCGGGACGAAAAGTTTATGGAGGACAAGTTCGACATTGGAAGTCATGACTATCCACAGAATGAGGTCTCTATTCAATATACAGACAAAGCTTTCACCGCCCAAGACTCAGAGCAACACGAGGTGCAGGATGAAGATGGAACGATCAGCGTACCACTACAAAGCGACACTCTGGGACGAAGTCAATTGAAAAGGCTACCAAAGTTCTGCAACCTTAGCGTCAAAGTCGACCACATACATTTGATCACATAACGCAACAGCTCAAGAAACTCAAGACTTTGAAGCTGCTTTTGTCATGGATTCAGTGGGAGAAATGCCAATGACATTCAAGTCGGCGATGGAATGCACCAACGTATCCAAGTTAAGAAGCATGAGACTCGGAGATGAACTCTCTTTGCAAGAATAAGACGTGGCCTCTCATAACTCTTCTAAACGATTGAAGGGCAATCGATAACAGATGGGTTTTTGGCGTTAAAGGGAATCAATCTAGTCAAATCGAATGATACAGCGCCAAACATGTGGCCAAGGGATTTTCTCAGAAGCACGGTGTCAATTATGAAGAGACTTAGCGCCAGTGGTCAAGTTCACATTCATCCGAATTTTTTCTCAGCCTAGCTAGTAAGTACAGGCTCACGGTGTACCAAATGGACGTCAAGACGGCATTCTGAACGGCCAGCTAGATGAAGACATATATATGGCGTAAGCATACGGTAACAGTAACAATGTTCACCCGGACTTCGAGTGTAAGATAATGAGGTCGCTCTACGGCGTGAAGCAATCTCCTCAAATGTGGAACAAGCCTTTTGACAAGTTTATGCTCACGGTACTGTTTACTATCTGCGAGACTAATCATTGAGTGTACGTGAAGGGGGAAGGACAAGACATGATTTTCGTGGCGAGTTACCTCGTCGATTGGATTCTCGGAAGAAGTAGTAGCACGTCTCTTCAAGACACCCAGCATACACTCAGTAAGCGATTTGAGATGACTGACATGGGTCACCTCAAGTACTTTCTCGGCATGGAAATGAGCAAGACATATCGACTGGGAAGGTATTGATGCGAAAAACCAAGTTCGCCAACGAGATTGCAGCTGATGAAAATAGGTATACTAAATTATATTTGTTTAGATGTATATATTAACTTTTTGGACAAGTTTTGGACAAGCTTTGGGTCAAGCATGAATTATATATATACGTTTTTTTGCTGTCTAAAACTGCGCGTGCAATCTTGGAGATTGAATGCTCTCATCATTGCGATATTGTCCAATCTCATTAAACGTAGCTCCTCGTCAAAAAACGACTTTGTGCATAAGTCGTCGTTTTGAAGACTCAGCTTCCAAAAGGACGAGATGTTCTTCGGTGCTGTTGACTGTGAAAAGGCGACCTACAACTTGCCTAAATGTGATGGAGGCGTCCTTCGTGACACTTCAGACTAATTTCGCGATATGAGACACTGCCGTCAAAACCATCTCCCACCATCTTGACGCCGACCTCGTTGGCAGTCGGGATATTGTATCTCTATCGGTCGTTCGATTGCGGGAAAAGAAACGGAGCTCAAGATCAACCAGCTGATCAGCTGGTAAAACTTCAAGTACGGGTTGTGCTGTTCGAGCATGGACTGAAGTTTCACCATGATCATCTGATACAGATGCGAAAAGACATTAATGTGGTCACCAAGCGCCATGCTGTTGTCGATGATGTACAACTACGAGAACTTCCTGGGCTGGCCGGGCTCCGGCAATAGCGACCTTACAGGGCGAAAGGCGTACATCCTCTCTGCATAAACCTTTCATCCATGTCCGCACCCAGGGACCTGAACGACAGCACGTTATTGTGCGCCCTGATGTTGGTGCGGAACGCCCGGGCAATAGGCGTTTGATCCAAGCAGACCACGTAGCGTCTCTGGTGGAGGTGCCAATGGTGGGACGTTTGTTACATTTCCACTGGCACAACACATAGTGAAAGTGGACGTGCAACGGTTGGTCCAGGAAACTTCAAACTCTCCTCAATCCAATGAAGCGCCCCACAATTGTGGCAGCAGATGTATCCCGGTTCAGCCTAAAGAGCAGCGAGGCGGAACGAACGGGGATCTCCTGACGTGCAAGAGAGAACTCCGGTTAAGCGGTGTGCATGAGGTCTTCCAGGAGCTGCTGTGCTTGCTGAGAACGTCTTGCCGCCGCCTGAGCTTTGTATCGTTTTCTTTTTGCTCTTGCGTCTCAACAGCGCATGTTGCTCCCGAGACATTCGGTTTCGCCGTAAATGTTGTTCTGGCGTCTCAAGTATACGTTGTCGAGTACACCAATCCCGAGCGAGTCTGATTCGATGTCTTGTTCTTCTTGTGTCGTTGTCAAGCACGCTGCTCCCAAGCGAGTCGGATTTTATCGTTCTGGTTCTTCTTGTATCTCATGAGCACGTTCTCGAGCACGAGGGTCCCCAGTCAGTCGGTTTCGTTGTTAATGCTGTTCGGACGTCTCAAGAGCAACTTGTCGTGCACACCGCTCCTGAACTAGTCGGTTTTGTCGTAAACGTAGACTCACTGCTTGAGGTGGCATTGGGGGGGGGAGGGGCGGGGAACTAATGCGGGAGCAGGAAGGGTGGGCTAAAAGCGCTAATTATAAATTTGAATAAATTAGGTCCGATTTATATAGAGTTCAATTTTCGATTAGGTACGGAAATGCGACATCATTCTGTTATATACATAGGTTGAGATATTCGATTATATACGGGACCATCGTGCGTCGACGACATGAATTCTGCTATTATATATAAATATAAATCAATATATATATATATATATATAAACAAGTTAACATGGTGGCTACTTTTTAAAATACTCGATATTACGGTTTGCACCAAAACCCGTGTGTATGTATATTTTCATTATAGCATTGATAATTCGTACTTTTAAGAGATAAGATAGTGTACATAGAAGTCATAGTACATATTATTGGGTACGAATGAGTAGTGTAGGATACACGAAAGATGGAAGTTTGCTACAACTTAAACTATTACGCATATTTCATGTTAGGATAGCTAATCACTTGCAAAAAAAACATTAGATTGACTAAGTCCAAGACTTGGTTATCTTCTTCTACTGTCTTGGGGTATCGTTTTCATCCCCAACGGAACATTGGTTGCGATAGAATTAGATAAATACGAATTCAGTATATTTAAGGCATTAAACGACCTCTACGACTCAAGTTTCTAAGTATCTACGCAGAGATGGAGAACAAAATATTTCAGCAGGTTATGAGCCCAAGGGGCATGATAGGTCGCTTGTGAGGACCTTCAATCGGCAGGATTTGGAGTCGAAGGAACGAAAATTTGGAAATGTTTCAAATCGTTTATGATCGACTTAATAAATTGGAGAATTCGAGGGGCTCTCAAGACGTGCACAACTTTGAATTCTACAACTCGATGAGGTTTTGCACCCGGATGAGGCTGGCTTCGCTTCAGAGCACGTCGGAACGAAAACACAAGGCTCAAACAGGTTGTAGTAACCAAAATTTCGGAATAGTTTCACCCATGACACGAGTTCAGAACACCCCCTGAAAAAGACTGAAAGCTATTGTCGTAAAGCGTGTTATAATTGGTCCCAATAACGAGCCTTATTATAAGGCCTTATTATAGGGCCTCATTATAGGGCCTTATTATAGGGCCTGATTTAGGGGGGGCGATTACGGTCAGAATCGGTACGTAATCGTATAGGATTGTGGGTACCACGGCGTATACAGTTGCGTGTACAACCGTAGTGCACATAGTCAGGACATAGACAGGGCACAGGAAGATGGGAAGATTATGTACAGGTACTCTGCGAACATCGACGAGCGGCGACCGACGACGGACAAATCAGGTCGACTGGTCGACGGAGGACGCTGGAACGGGTAGTTCTGATTGGTGGATATTAGGAAATTGGTAGTTCTTAGGATTTAAGCAATAATAAAGTTCTCCTTTTGCTTTCGATCTATCAGATCGTTTTAGGGACGGCACCTTTGCGCCTCCCTCGCTAGTATATACCTCTACGTCTCGGGCGGGAGCACTTAGTGAATTTTTGGCCCACCGGCAGACGTAGAGTGTTGGGAACTCACTCCGCAACTCCGCCCGCTGTGGCAGCGGTTCTTCAGTAAAGGTTTTTGGTTTCGAGAGTGTGATTGAGCAGTGCTCTCACCTCTCCACGTTTGGTTCGCGTTTGGCCCCTAGAGTTCGGCTGCTGTAAGCACCCCACGGGAACTCTAGGTGAATTAAGCAAAATTTACCCCCCTCCTCGTAGGTCTAGGCTAGGAATACATATATTTGGGTGTTCCTTTAGCTGTTTGAAGACTCAGAGGCTCCGTGATCGGGCAGTGAAGACTTCCACTGCCCGATCAAGTACCCCCTTCGCCTATCAACACCTGATCGACACTTTGCAACTCGTGACCCGCGATCAACAACTCGCAGACCGCACCAACTTGTACCTGAGCGACGTTTGGCACCTGATCAAGTCTGATCACCGCTGATCAACTACTTTTGGTGCCTGACCAAGCCTGATCAAGTCTGATCACCGCTGATCAACGACTTTCGGTGCCTGCCCAAGCCTGATCACTGCTGATCAAGCCTGTTCGCACCTTATTTGAGCTCGATTACACCGGATCACGTCTGATCAGCACCTCGATCGACTCATTACAAGTTCCCCAATCTTGCATCAAGGAATTGCCGTGTCTACATCTCCGCCACCTGGAGAGCGACCCACGCCTAAGCCTTCGGGTACACAAGGTGAGCAGAAACACAAGCAGTCAAGGACAACCGGAGGACCCCGTTCGTTAGTCGGCAGTCCGGCCGCCGTGGTACCGCCTGATCAAGCGTCAAAAACTTTGATCAGCCGCTCCACCACAATGGTGCGCGTGCCCGGATCTTTGGGCAACGCGGGATATCACCGCGATTCTACGCAAGACGGCGCTGATTTGAAAGTGAAAACGGAAGCGGAAGCAGAAGTGAAGATAAAGGTGGAAAAGGAGGAGTAGGTTGTGACGACGGAAGGCAGTTCGCCGTCGTCATACCTGAAGAAGAAAAGAAATGCTGATCATCAGGACCTGGGGAGGAATCTTGATGAAATAAAGGAAGAGAAGCATCAACCACCTCCCGAGGCTCCTTCGGGAGCCCATGCGGATCGTAACGCAAGTTAGGATCCGCCAAAAATATGTGTATATAATGATCCGGATTGGGATCCGGTGGTGAAGTATTACAAGACCGACCAGACGAAGGTGTTGATGAAGGCGCCTGGGCCGGAGAGCGACGAAAGTCGACCAAGTACTCCACCAATGGAGGACGATCTGGTGAGAACGTTTTACCGAAAGGTTTATAAAGGAAAACTGGAAGATTTCTTATTGACGAATTCGATCATGAGCCTACTTGGGGTCGTGATCAGCGGGAAGCTAAACGGACCAGCCGATCAGCCAGTTACGGATGCGAGGGACAAACTCACGATCGTACTGAGGCTAACACGCCTGATCAAGCAGGCAGGTCTGACGACAGGTGCCTACGATGCTGAAGAGGTGTTTGATCAGGATCCAGAAGATCTGTCAGAAGCTACCCAGCAGTTGTTTCATCTATTGCTACCTATCGTGGGTCAAACCACTAAGTTGGAACCCTCGCACTCTCCGTTGAAGATTGAATCAGGTCCGTCAAACAACGCAGCAGAACACACGGGATCATCGTGCTACGAATCTGCCCCTTCTGAAGGCGATGAATTTGAAGAGGAGTCGAGTAGTGCCGGGAGTATAGAGCCCAAGATCACCAGAATGACAGTTTGCCAGAAGGATAAATCCAAGTTTTCGGCTATCAAGATGGAACCTCAATCTACAAAGCAGAAGATGATCAAGTATCGCAAAGCCCACAGCCGCAGACATTCTTTGATAAGGATATGGAGAAGTTTCGGGCTGAAGAAAGACGCAAGCTGACACCGGGAGTCGTCGGCGGGAAAAACCGCCAGCTAAAGATTGGAAGAGCGGCGTCGATCAAGGACGTTGACATGGAATCTGTGCATTCACTGAGTCAGCAGCACTCGAAGCCAGAAAGATCGGCAACGGTCAAGGACGTTGACATGGAATCGGTATATTCGTTCCATGATCAACGATCCTAGAGCGAGTACATTGAACCGGATGAGCCGATAACACTACCACGACGAGCCACCGTTGCGTCCGCACATACTGGGATTCCTGATCAACAGACGATTCCCAGGATTCGGATGTCTGCGGTCAGTGATCTAAAAGAATTTTCGGGAAAGGAAGGGGATGAAGATCAAGCGCGGAATTGGATTAGTCGCCTCAAGTCAGCATTTATGCGGGATCAAGCTTCTGATCCTGAAAAGTGGCTAATCCTAGGCGATTTACTAAAGGGACCAGCGCGCAATTGGCATCGCCGGCTGAGTAGAAGTACTCGATCAAGTTGGAAAAATCTTGTGGATGAGTTTGAAGTGCAATATTGTGGAAGTGAACAATCGGCATCCCGCCAGTACTATTATACGAAGCAGCGGTCGGATGAAAGCCCAATCGAATATTTGCACCGGTTGAATGTGGCGGGATTGCGAGCCAAGTTGCCAATCAGGGATGGATCGCCCACGACTTTACGTGAACATGTACAACATTTCTTGGATACACTGGCCAATCGCGAGCTCGCTGATCAACTGGCGCATTTGCGGTTGGACACCGCGGCAGACCTGGAAGAGACATTGCGGGCATATGCACGTAATAGGTGGTACCAGCCAACGGCGGCCGTAGGTACCAGCCGATTCCGCCAGAAATTCGGCGATGATCGGGCACCGGCCCCAGCGCGAAAGCCCAAAGCAGTACGCGCGATCAAGGTGTCGTCTGGAAGTGAAGAATCAAGTGCCGACGACAGTGGAAGCGATGGAGATCAGCGCCGTTACATGATTGCTGCTATACGCGACCAACCAGGCGCGATCGATCAGCCTAGCGAGTCCCGATCGGGTAATCGAAGTGATTCAAGTGCAGTCGATCAAGGGGCGGTGAAGAAATGCAGTCATTGTGGGTCGATCAGGCACGATAATCTTCGTTGCTGGAAGCGCCTGACCTGTCTCAAGTGTGGCAAGAAGGGACATCCGACCGATCATTGTTTATACGTCTGTAGAGCCTGTGGAGAAGTTCACGATGCGGGCAAGTTCCCTATGGAAGAGTTTTACAACCGCATCCGCCAGTGGTACAATCCCACCAAGCATGCTGGAATGCTGCCCAAGGAAGCTAAAGATTTGTTAAACTAGGACGCTCGCCAGGTTGGAATCTGGTACGAGACGAGCGTTCTGGTTTGTGTATTTTTGCATATGTGGATAAGAAGAGGGATGATCAAGCAGCAGAAAGAGATAATGATAAATTTGATCAGCCTGATTTACCACGCTTGGCTAATTTCCATATCGATGAGTTTTCTAGGTCCCCGGTGATCATGGAGGTCGATCTACTTCCAGGTGAATCGCGCGGATATTGGAAATACCACTCGCCAAAGAAACGGTTTAAACAAGCCAAAGCGAGTGGTAAAATCAATAACGAACGTGCCACGCTATTTTTTGATTCTGGTGCTTAAGTGTCGATCATCGACTCAACCTTTGCTCGTAAGGTGAGTTGTCAGATCGACACGAGTCAAACGCAAGAATGTGTCGGCATTGGAGAAAGTGCATACCTCACGGAAGGGCGCACTAAAATCAAGATTACGCTAGCAGGCTTGTTGGTCTATTATTTCCATGCATGGGTGGGCAGACTTGTTGGTCAAGATGCTATACTGGGTATGGATTTTATGATACCAGCTGGTGTTCGATTAGACATCGCCCACGGTGCACTAAGTTTGCCTGATGAGGTGATCATCCCATTGGAAGGATGCCGACAGCTGTACGGATCGAGTGGTAATTACATGAAGCTTAATCAGTACGAACAGATCCCAGTAGGTCGATCTGCCGAGGTTCGAATTTATGAACAGCGATCTCGAAAGTTGTGGATTACTCGTGGAAAAGATTGGGTCCCCACTATCACTAGGGGCATGGGCAATTTGCGAAACCTGAGTCTTACGAACGTCGTTGATCATCCGATAATCGTGCAAGATGAGACGATTTTAGGTATCTGGATGAACAAAGATGATGTGCCCCGTCGCCCTGGATTTGTTTCGATAGGGTCTAATCGTTACAAGGAGTGGCAAAATCTCGCGTATCAATCGTCTACCGATTCCGTGAATGACGATCCGGAAAGTGTCTATCAAGGTTCTCTAGTCGAGAAGAGGGAGTTTCCTACTCCTCGAAGTATTTTAGTACGCACTACGGACCCGATCGCCACATCTGTGGCATTGGTAACCGGAGGTCCGCAAAAGGTGCAAGAGGTGCAAGCGCGGTGCAATCAGGAGCCGGAGATGAAAGGTCCGACCCCGGAGCACGGAGTTGAACAACCTACTTCAAGAGATACGTTTATTCAAGACACGCGAGATCACCCTGTCTCAGCCGATCCTAGAGAAGTTGGTGTAATCCCTATCGATGATCAGGTTTGTTACCATGAAGGTGGAGATTTGTATGTGGAGGAACTAGAGAAGCAGCTTGCTACGTTGCCCGAAGTATCTACAAGCACCGAAGAAGTAACTAGGGACGACTTGCTAGTCGGAGACCCCTTGGTCAACTCACCAGAAGAAATTAATCAGCTTCGCGATAAAGTTTGGGCGAAGAAACATCTGTTGATCGAAAAGGGGAACGCACTACCTCCTGCTTCACGTGAAGTTGTTTGCGATATCGATGTAGGCAATGCTCGCCCGATCGCCCAAAAGTGTCGGAAGGTGGCTCCACAATTTCGCGAGAAGTGATCGGCTTTGATCAAAGGGCTATTGGCTACCAAGATCATTCAACCGTCTACGTCACCCTGGGCATCACCTATAGTGATCATCGTGAAAAAGAACGGGGTTGATATTCGCCTATGTATCGACTATCGCGCGTTGAATCAACTCACGCGCTTGATGTTGTATCCAATGCCCCTGATCTCTGATCTACTAAGATTTGGATAAAGCGCTGTGGTTTTGCTCTTTGGATATGGCGAGCGGGTTTTGGGTCGTATCTATGACCGATCGAGCGCGTCATATTTGGGCGTTTGTCATTCCGTTTGGATTGTTCGAATGGAATAGGATGCCTTTTGGCCTAAAGAATGCTCCGCAAATCTACCAGCGGTTGATTGATAACGCATTATATGGGTATCTCAAGGTTAAGGACGGTGCTGACGAATCGGATGATGTATTCACGGTGGGAGAGCCCGACCAAACACCGGGCCCGTCTGTACTGCAGCGGCGATCATATATCGATGATATTTTGATCCCGGCACCTACCTGGGCTACCCTGTGTGACAAGGTGCATCGTTTGTTGGAGAAGTTTGATCAGTGAAACGTATCGATCACCGTGACCAAATCGTACTGGGGGCGACGCGAAGTTTCTTTTTTAGGGCATCATATCTATAGCCGAGGTTTGGAAACAAATCCGAAAAATTTGGATGATCTGATTGATCTGCCTTTCCCTGGCACCTTACGGGCCATGCAATCGTTTTTGGGGAGTTTGAACTACTACCGTCGGTTTATCGAAGATTTTGCGATCTACGCCGCTGTGCTCTACGAATTAAGGGAAACGGATTATCAAGAGTTAAAAAGCCGATCGTTGAGCAAGGAGAATATGGATCAGGAAGGTGATCGATTAATCAGGGCAAAAGTAGCATTCAGCATGCTGAAGGCCAAGATAGCGTCAGCTCCAACCCTGAGCCACTTTGATCAGAACAAAGCCCCAGTAATCGTGGCTTACGCCAGCAAATGGGCGGTATCCGCCGCGCTGGTACAAGAACATGATCAAGTGTATTAACCCGTGGCATTCGCCAGCCAAACGTTGAAAAACGGTGAGCTGAACTACAGCCCCGTCAAAAAGGAAGTTCTTGCGCTTCTACGGGTCTTGGATGTTTACTTCACGATGCTGGTTGGAAAGACGATCACTGTCTTGTCGCGTTTATCCACACTGAGATGGTTACTAACATCCAACGGGTTGGACGGACGATTGGGCGGATGGGCTGCGATCTTATCACAGTGGGACCTCGAGATCAAGAAATGTGTACAGGGAGAAGAGGAGGTACTAGGGGAGTTAGCTGCAAGTATCACTCCTCGCACCGAAATCGATGAGGCCCTGATTTTTGCGATCGCACCGAAAAAACAACCGCGGCAGATGATTGAAGTACCACCTCCTACGGTCGGAAAAGGCGAAGAACTCTACGTGATTAGTTTCGATGGATCTGCAAGTGTCAAGCGACGGGTAGGTGCGTTCGGCGCTATCGTTTGGAAATTACCGGGATGGAAGATTATGACCGCGGTAGCCGATCATGCGCCTGATATCACGGTGAATGAAGCGGAATACCATGGATTGCTTTTAAGTTTGTACCTACTGTCGAGATACCCCAAAGGAAGGACGATCGTGTGTGGATATTCGAATTTAGTAATCCGGCAAATGCGCGGCGAAATAGAGTGTAAAGCTCCGCGATTGCAAGTGTTGCAACAGCGTGCGTTCAATCTCTTTCGCGAATGGTCGGATCATGATCTATTGCATGTCAAATGAGAGTGGAATAAGAGTGCAGATCACATCACCACTAAGGCTATGCTGGGTGGAACAAGATTTGAAATCGATGATGTGAAACATCTGGAGGAATTGACCGATCTCAACAGGTTGACGGAAGTGATCACGTGGAATGAAGATCCCACTACCCCGCAAGTACTAGTGATGACACGATCACGTAACCTACATCAGCCGCGACCGTCAACATGGCCCGATATATCTATAGCCGGGATAAGGGCGGAACGGGTAAAAAAGGCACAGGACGAAGAGAAATGGATTCATGATTTGCGAAGTTATCTGTATGGTGACGTCTCACGATTGAACGCAGACGAGGTTAAGGACTGCGCGAAAATCGCTGACAGCTACGATGTCGATGAACAAGGATTGCTGATCTACAGTGGAAACATGGCTAAAATAAAAGCCAACGATGACAGAGATGATCAAGACGATCGGCACCTTTCTATTAAGCTGGTCTTACCCGAGACCCTACATGCAGATGTCCTCCACCACTATCATGTGAGCTTGGAAGGAGGACACCAAGGCATAGGGTGTACATATCAGAGGATCAGACGATAATTCCATTGGCGTGGTCCATTCCGAAGCGTACAAAGGTTTTTCGGCCAATGCGTAGATTGCGAGACGGGGAAAGGCAAACCTACGATCAAGGGCATGTCGCCGGGGAATATCGAGGCTACGTCCCATTTCAAGTGATAGCCATCGACCGTCACTACCCCGATCGACGGATGGACATACTGAACTGCTGATTTGGACGGATCTGTTCACGGGTATGGTGATCGCGAAAGCTGGATCGTCCCGCACAGCGCAGAAAGTTACCGAAAATTATGAAGAGTGTGTGTTTCGATGATTCGAGGCCAGCGAATTGATCCGGCACGATCGTGAACCAGGTTTTATGTCGGAAGTATTTCGCGCGTTCAATAAAATCGTGGGACAACGTCAGAGTGCCACTATGGCATACCGTCCACAGGCGAATGGTAAGGCGGAGAGGACGGTGCAGACAATCACGCGAGAAAGAAAGATGTATGTAGCAGATTCCGGCCAGAAAGATTGGAGCTTGTATGCAGAGCGGCTGGTATTCGCGCTGAACTCAACCCTCGATCGTATTCGTGGTGAAACACCATTTTATTTGGCGTATGGGTGGGACCCACGATTATCGTTGGAATCGACATTGCAACTGGGCGGAATTCGGCGTAAAGACCGGGGTGCTCGCCGGTGGAGATATAAGCTGCAAAAGGACTATCGTTACGCCCGTGATCAAGTGAGCGCTCGATTGCATCAAGCGGTGGCTGAGCGAGCTGAAAAGCACAATGGTCAAGTGACACCACACAAGATCGAAGCTGGATCAAGGGTCTGGTTATACCTTGATCGGGTGAAAGAAGGGTTCGCGAAGAAACTGGCGCACATGTGGCATGGACCCTTCAGAGTCGATGAGGTAATCGGTAATCATGCGGCGAGACTGGTTACGGCTGGCACCGACTATCGTATGTTCCCAGTAGTGCATCTATCCAAGTTGAAATTGGTTAAGGAATTTCCAGATCGCCCTACTACGGCACTAACAGCTGGGATAGAGGAGCGTTTCGACTTTGATGAAGCTTTATTACCTGAAGACAGCTGGGAAAGGACGCTAGATCCGGATGAATTTGAAGTTGATCGCATCACCGATGTCCGATCAGGTCGAAAGACTAGATATGGAGGAACGTTACGCGAATATCAAGTTTACTGGAAAGGTTATGCTGAGCCGTCGTGGGTAGACGAGGCAGACTGAAACTGTGATGCTCTGATCAAGGACTTCGTGAGGAAAAGGATCAACATACATCGGTTTGACGAGATGCAAGTGGACGAATAGTCCAACTAATGCGTGATCGGCAGACTGGTCATGAATTACGATTGAAGAATTACCGATTGAAGAAAGATGATTACGAAACTCACAATGGATGAAGAAGCGATAAATGGCTTGAGGTGATGTGTCTGCGATGGATATTGCGAGACAAGGTGATGGAGTAACGAAGATAAGACGACAGAATACCGGTTTATATCATGCATGAGGAAGTAAAGAAGCACAGTGGAAATGGCATGATCAAGATTGATTATTGATGAAGGGCGGAACGATAAACTGATTAACTAGACCCAAAGAACTTGCAACGAATCCGAGGGATTTTACGGCCAGGGTGGTTTTCAGGGGAGGAACAATATTGAACCCACCAAGGTTCAAAAGTATCAACCTCCTTCAAAGCGTCCAATAGGGTCCGGGGTGGCAGGTCCGAGAGGAACCCTGGGTACCACGCCCCATCATCGGCCGGGGCATACTTCAAAGGACGGTTGCGAGCACAATGGGTGATCGACGGGTCCAGGAAAATGTCGAGATCACATCTTCCGTCGATCATCCCCCGCAGGACGAAATCCACGACCCTCTTCCAGGTCGCTCCAACACGACTTCTGCGTTGGCGGCGACTGTTGTAGTGATTCCGGAAGAAGTCATCCGTCTCTCGAAGGGCTTTAGCGATAGGGAGATAATGCGTCGACTCCCATATCGCCAGCGCATGATGTTCGAGAAACGACCGGCACTTTGTCTTGAAGTCAGCAAACCAGCCGACTGAGCGAAAAGAAAGGGGCGGCAATATGGTCATGAAAACGCCCCAAGGGCATTGAGAATACAGCAGCTCCACTTCCGGTTGAATGATCAAATGACCGGACCATGAATCAGCCGGAGGGGCGTGCACTGCAGCCGGGAAAACCATCCTGCCGGGCGGGTCAAGTAGTCAAAGACCACTTGGGCCTTGACGTTACGCAGATCAAACCCACCAAGCTGATCCGGAGTCCACGGCAGGATGTCGGCGTCACTAGCGTCACCAGATACCGCGATCAATGTCAGGAAATCACCCGTACGCGGAAACAGAGACCCGGCAGTGACTTGATCAGGTAGACACTCGCTCCCGAAATCGCTAACTGTAGGAGTGGAAGGAATAGAAGCGATCGGACCAGGAAATCCGCCTTCATCGTCTTGATCAGGACTTGGGGGATCATCGTCTTCCGTCTTCGCCTCTGAAACAGGAGAAAGGAGGCGTGGCCGATTCAACCGAGAGGAGGATCGAGAACGCCGAGTAAGCCTTTTAGGCGAAGGGGCGGCGCGGCTGATCGAGCCGTCAGGAGAGGCGGTAAGACCAGCTGGCGGTGTAACTTGATCAGAACCCGCCGAAGGGGTGCGGATAACTGGTGCGATCTGCATCCGCAACGACATACCGGCCAACTGAGACTGAAGGTCCGAGTGGAACGAGCGTAAATGTGTGACTTCGCCCTGAACCTCCTGCACTTGATGGCGCAACGTGTCACGTTCTGCGGAAACTTGATCAAAGCGGCATTGCATGGCGGAATGTTCGTTCTCCAGCTGAGAATTTGCGGCGTGCAGATCGTCCAGCTCAGTTTGGATGTCAGACACTCCCTTGACCCGATCAGATAGTTCCTGCGCCTGGGCCATGATGGTAGTATACTCGTTCATCATCAGGCAATTGGATTTGGTTTTCTTTCGAAGGCGATGATACTAGTGTTTGCGCCTAATCAACCTCGGCAGTGAGCCTGAGCACCTGTTCAAACAAGCGCTGATTCCCAGAGGCAGCCCGATCGCGTTCTTCTTGTAACTTGGTTAGGCGCTGTTGAAGTTGATCCAACTCCCGTGTTTGATCAGCGATGGTGTCTTCATTCAACGATTGCAGATACCTATCACGGACATGATGGCCTTACAGATCCCGGATCTGTGCGCGTTGATCGACCATGAGTTTTTCTTGATCGGCCATAGCGTTTTCAATGGTCTTCAACTTGGTCTGGAGATCATTTACGGTGGTGTCGACAAAATCACGCAATGACTTGAGCTGTTCGAAGGCGTCCCGCTTGATCGCGACATCTCGCTCCACTACAGCGCGTTTGGCACGAGCGATCTGCTGCCGAAGCATCGCGACCATGTGTTCACTCATCGCGAGCGAGTCAGATAACGTGGCGATTTGATCATCACGCGCGTGTAGGGCCTCTTGCAAAGTGTAAGCCCGATTGATAGCAGCGATCGCCTGATCGGCTGCGTCCCGATCCAGGGCAGGAGTGTCGGTGGTGTTTTCTGGGGTGCCGTCCGTTATCGCTGGCATGATGGAAATGCAGGAATGCCTGATCGAGAGAGCTTGATCGCAGATGACACGGTTGGTGAAGGGTGATCGTTGGATCGCGAGGGGCTTACCACTAACGGCAACATCCTGATAGAACGGGACCTGATCTGCGGGAGAAAGGACAGGCAGATTGATGGGTGATTTTCACCTGGCCGATGACGTCATGGTGGACAAGCCGACCAACGGTAACATGATCCACGATATCAAACGGCATGATCGACCCTCGCCCCAACCGCTGTACGGCTGGGACGAGGATCAGGGGCGGCTGTCGTAAAGCGTGTTATAATTGGGCCCAATAACGGGCCTTATTATAAGGCCTTATTGTAGGGCCTTATTATAGGGCCTTATTATAGGGCCTTATTATAGGGCCTGATTTAGGGGGGGGGGGCTATTACGGTCAGAATCGGTACGTAATCGTATAGGATTGTGGATACCACGGCGTATACAGTTGCGTGTACAACCGTAGTGCACATAGTCAGGACATAGACAGGGCATAGGAAGATGGGAATATTACGTACAGGTACTCTGCGAACATCGACGAGCGGCGACCGACGACGGACAAATCAGGTCGACTGGTCGACGGAGGACGCTGGATCGGGTAGTTCTGATTGGTGGATATTAGGAAATTGGTAGTTCTTAGGATTTAAGCAATAATAAAGTTCTCCTTTTGCGTTCGATCTATCAGATCGTTTTAGGGACGGCACCTTTGCGCCTCCCTCACTAGTATATAACTCTACGTCCCGGGCGGGAGCACTTAGTAAATTTTTGGCCCACCGGCAGACGTAGAGTGTTGGGAACTCACTCCGCAACTCCGCCCGCTGTGGCAGCGGTTCTTCAGTAAAGGTTTTTGGTTTCGAGAGTGTGATTGAGCAGTGCTCTCACCTCTCCACGTTTGGTCCGCGTTTTGCCCCTAGAGTTCGGCTGCAGTAAGCGCCCCACGGGAACTCTAGGTGGATTAAGCAAAATTTACCCCCCTCCTCGTAGGTCTAGGCTAGGAATACATATATTTAGGTGCTCCTTTAGCTGTTTGAAGACTCAGAGGCTCCGTGATCGGGCAGTGAAGACTTCCACTGCCTGATCAAGTACCCCCTTCGCCTTTCAACACCTGATCGACACTCTGCAACTCGTGACCCGCGATCAAAAACTCGCAGATCGCACCAAATTGTACCTGAGCGACGTTTGGCACCTGATCAAGTCTGATCACCGCTGATCAACTACTTCTGGTGCCTAATCAAGCCTGATCAAGTCTGATCACCGCTGATCAACTACTTTTGGTGCCTGACCAAACCTGATCAAGCCTGATCACAGCTGATCAACGACTTTCGGTGCCTGACCAAGCCTGATCAAGCTTGATCACAGCTGATCAAGGACTTTCGGTTCCTGCCCAAGCCTGATCACAGCTGATCAAGCCTGTTCGCACCTGATTTGAGCTCGATTACACCGGATCACGTCTGATCAGCACCTCGATCGACTCATTACAAGTTCCCCAATCTTGCATCAAGGAATTGCCGTGTCTACATCCCCGCCACCTGGAGAGCGACCCACGCCTAAGCCGTCGGGTACACAAGGTGAGCAGAAACACAAGCAGTCAAGGACACCCGGAGGACCCCGTTCGTTAGTCGGCAGTTCGGCCGCCGTGGTACCGCCTGATCAAGCGTCAAAAACTTTGATCAGCCGCTCTGCCACACTATATATAAGATGGTTTGACGGTACCGAGGTGTATCGAAAATTTGGATCTGGTTTTAAGTAATGACGGACAAGATTTATTCGAAAACGTTTGATTGCGGAATTGGTATGTGATTTTCGGAGCGAATACATAGAGGACGACCTTCTGGGGCATTATCTTAGCGGAACTGCTGAAAGATATTACAACATACAAGTCGACACGTGATGGATAGAGTCCCCTTCGCTGGTGCATATGATAAAAAATGAATTTCAGACTTCCATGACTTGTGCTCAAGCTATGAAACTTTATACAAGCCGTAGAAATCCAAGGAGATCCTCGAATGAGCAGTATCTTTATTTAGTTGATATTTCAAAAAGACGTAGGTGGCAGTGAGCCACTTGTGTAGGAAAATTTGGTTTTTTATGCATTGCCGGATTTAAAAACATTTTTAATGGCAATATTTGACCTACGACGTCGGACTATTTGTGTAATGGGGTGCCATTACATAATTGATATTCAAGTTAGAATATCACAGTTTAATTTCAGACGCGTTGTCTGAAATTTAAATAAGAGATTATAAGTTATTATAATCCACGAAGGAAAAGTCGATTCGGTATAAATACCGAATCTTGAAGGTTAACTAATAGTACAGTTAGTCGAATACTTGATATTATTATATTAATTAGATAGTTACTATACTATTAGCCTCTAAACTACCCATTAAATAAACACTCTTAATTTTGCGTTCTTAAGACAAAGTGAATATTTATATTTACTTTTTGTATAGGATTAGTTGTTATCAACTAATCCTGCCCTAATTGTATTGCGCGCTTCATCGCAATTACAGTGTAAGCCTGTAACAGGATCAGTCCTGTTACACCTGGTAGCACTTTGTGGTCTGTCCTAACGACCACAGTTCCGTTCTGCTAGTTAACTAGCGGAGCGAAGATTAAGAGCCGCTCGGCATCATGTCGCGAGACATGACGCCTGCCGAGCGAGAGAGAACGCTGGAAGTGGTGAATGAACACTTCCCTCACTTCTCGTCGCGTAGTAAAGACGCGACGGTGGAAATGGTTCGGTACATGGGGACCGACATCATTACCTTCCTCCAGGCTAAGTCCCCGGAGGAAGTGATACAGGTGGTGAATCGCTTTAGGAGAAACCACCTAGAAAAGCCAGAACGGCCCGCGCAAGAGGCAGTGCGGACCGCATCAGCACCTACAACGCATAGCGTTGAAGTGTTAAAGGCGCGAGTACCGCCATTTACCAGCGAAAGGGGGCGAGCCCCTTCGTAGATGGTACTCAGAGGTGGAAGATGCCATCTCTGCGCAAAATATTGTTGACGAACGTCAACAGGCGTACTTCGACACAACATGTCTGGGCGGCAGAGCCAGGGCATGGGCGATGAGTCGCAGAGCCACTGATGACTCTGCGTTCCTGACTTATCAGGAATAAAAAGCTGAGCTAAAGCTCAACTTTGAAGCTCCAGAAGTAACAAGGAGCTAAGTAGTCGGCAGGAGTTCATGGAACTCCGGCAAGGTAAGCTTGACCTTCAAGCTTACGCTCAGAAGACGCAATATTTGCTGTCAAATATTGTGTATGAGCCGGTGCCCCCTGTTATGCAGGTCACTGGCTTCATGAAGGGACTCAATGATGGTCCCGTCAAACAGAGTCTCTACCGGCACCCTCCAGAGACTCTAAGGAATGCCATTGATATGAGCATCCGTAAAGATTTCAGCATGCGATCAGCGTCATCGCATGCTGTGTACAGCCGAAGGGCTCAACAGCCCTTCGCTTTTGACATGCCGCAACAGCATGTCAACAAGCAGCAGTCGGGCAGACGAAGTTCACACTTCGTCTCAAGAAACAGCCATCCGCGCCAGAGCATGGGCGGTGGAGGTCCAGAGCCGATGGACCTATCGGTTGCTTCGTGTTCGAAGCAAACGAAATTTAAGAAGAATATTCGCTGCAATCGATGCGCGAAAATGGGGCATTTTGCCCATGAGTGTATGGCACCGCGTCCGGTGCCACGCCGTCAGCGGACGGAACCGTCCGCTGCACGGCGACACCAACAGGGACATCACCCTGTTGGTGCAAAAAACGGGAATCACCAGTAGGTGCGGGGAGCCCTACTGGGAATGTTATCCCACATGCCAACATAGGGCATGTGAGGGTAATAGCCCCAGACGGGACTATGTCCTATCAAAAGGTGCAGGGTGATGGTAAGCCTCTTATCACCCTGGAGGTTAAGCCGCACGGGAGCGGTGTCCCCATGTGAGCTTTGTTTGACACAGGAGCGTCAAACAATTTCGTTAGAACTCAGAGTCTAACGCTGTTGAGCTTCGTGGAGGTAGAAACCCCACGAAGTATGTTGTCAGTCCGGTTAGAAACAGGTTCAACCGTGACTATTCCAAAGCGTGTGATTAAAACACGCTTCGAGTTGAATGAACTGTCATTCGAGGATGAATTCATCGTCCTCTATTTAGATGACAAGTTTGATGTGATACTTGGAATCCCATGGATGTCCAAGTTTAACCTTCGATCGACTGGGTTAACCTATCGATCGACTGCGGCGGATGCACAGGATCTGATCACCCTGTGTGTAATCCGGCTGTATCAGAGGATACAACCGCAGCGTCAGACAGTCTGGTGGATAGCGATGGCACCACCAGGTCTGTTCTGACACGATCAGCGGAAGGTACCTCCTCTGGTGAGAGTCCGGAGGGACTACCACACGCAACGGAAGAGTCGTTGCGTGTTGGAGAGAAACATTCCACGGGTGATATAGACCACCGTGAGAATGAAGTGATATCCACGGTGGGAAACACCCACCGTGAGAATGAAATAGTATCCACAGTGGGAAACACCCACTGTGCGACCGAAGGTTCCAACACGATGAAAGAATTCCGTGTTGATGAGAGTGAACTCACGATCGAGTGCAATCGTGAGCACAACTCCGTGGTGGCCAGTGCCGACCACGTTTCGTTAGACATGCACACGGGTGATAAAGACCACCGTGTCGCAGAACAGGCGGCCGATCAGACGAGCACATCTGGTCGCCAAGAAAATTCCATGGTAGGCAGTGGCCACCATGATGATGAGTATTCGCACATGGTGAATCGTAATCACCGTGTAGCAGTCAATCAGACGAGTGCGTCTGATTGCATGGACAGTTACGTCGAGACGATCAACTTTTTGACGCAAACGGATACCGGATTAGCTACCCAGTTTCTGTTGATGGAACACCCTCCGAAAGAAGGTTCGGAGGTGATGGATCTTCCAGCGCTAAGCTGGAAGAAGTTTATGAGAAACTTGCACGATGATCATATCGAACAGATCTGTATTATCGTGGCAACAGATGATGTAGTGTATATTCGTGAGCGAATATCCACATTACAAGCGGAAAACATTGGGAAAGAGGTTCCCAATGATCAAACCAAAGTTCAGAGCTTTGAAGCGCAGAGCTGAGAGTCGCTTAAAGCGAACTCCCCATTTTATGAGGTACTTCGGGAATACGCTGACGTATTCCCAGAAGAAGTACCTAGCGAGCTCCCTAAGGATAAGGGAACTCGTCATGAGATTAACCTCGTGCCAGGCACGAAGTATTGTGTTACGCGGCAATGACCGTTGCCGCGTGATCAGGTAAAAGCGATCGACGAGTTTTTCTAAGCTCGTCGTAAATGAGGGCAAGTGCGGGAGTCTATCTCACCGCACTCTACCCCCACCTTTTGTGTGAAGAAGTCCACAGGTGGGTGGAGAATCGTTCACGCTTACAACAAGCTGAACGCAGCGACGGTACTGGCGCAGACGCCGATACCACGAAAAGATGTCATCATTGATGGCATGTGCGGGAGCACCATCTTTAGTGCTCTCGATCTAAGAGATGGATTTTATCAAATCCTAATGCGTAAGAAGGATATCCCTCTCACGGCGGTAAGCACCCCAAGCGGCATGCTTTGGGAGTGGCTTGTTATGCCGCAGGGTCTTCGAAATGCCCCTGATACGTTTAACAGATGCGTAACGCATCTATTACGCCCGGTGAGAGAATTCGCGCCGAGTTATTTCGATGACGTGTTCATCCATAGTAAGGGTGAACACGATAAAAGCGATGTAGATGTCCTTAGGGAACATCTACGTCGAGTGTTAGAGCTTATGCGTAAGCATAAGCTCTATGCAAATATAAAGAAGTGCACCTTTGGTGCACCTGAGATACCCGTTCTTGGATGCTTTGTGAGCAAGAACGGGGTGCGTACTGATCCAGAAAAGATCATGGTGATCGTTGAATGGCCTACGCCAAACAACGTTAAGGAACTTCGAAAGTTCCTTGGGTTGGCAACATATTTGCACAAGTATTCGTGCAAATATGCTGGGTTAATACGACCTCTTTCTCAATTACTTAAGAAAGATTTCGAATGGCATTGGGATATCCAATGCCAAGATGCTTTTGATGCAGTCTAGCAAAGCTTGACTGAAGCGCCTGTCTTGGCTATAGCCGATAACGAGCGTCCGTTCCACGTCGTTTGCGACGCGAGCGATTTCGCTATCGGCTGTGCTTTGGTGCAGCGTGATCACGATAATCATGATCGCGTAATCTGCTATCAATCGCGTCAGTTTCGCCCAGCCGAGCGCAACTATCCAGTGCATGACAAGGAACTCCTTGCCATGAAGTATGCACTGGCTAAGTTTCGGATCTATCTATTGGGAGATAGACCGTTTGTGGTTTACACGGACCATGCGTCACTACGGACGGCCGTGAATTCACAACACATTTCTCAAAGAATGGCTCGATGGCTGTCATTCTTTGCTGAATACAACTTTACGGTTGAATACAAACCCGGAAAGTTGAACGTGATAGTGGATGCGCTATCACGAAGGCCCGATTACGAGACGAAACCGTCCGTAACCGAAGGTGCCAGTGCAAACGCGATCCGTTGCTCTGCTTTGTCGTCGTCAATTATACGACAAGTACGCGAGGCGTACAAAACAAACGAGGAGACACGTCTGTTGATTGATTACTTAAGTAATCAATTAAGTGAGAAGCACGACGAACTCCCAGAGTTCCTCCGCGCTTGCGTGCATCGATATCGACTGCACGATGGTTGCTGCTTTACAGCGCAGACCAAAAAGATGAAAGTCGCATCGTCGTTCCAAACGACGATGATCTCAAACATCAAATTATGTTTGAGTATCATGATGCACCGATTTCGGGGCATCAAGGTCGAGAGAAGACATACGCTTCTCTCGCACGTGACTTTTACTGGCGAAACCAGTACAAGTGGGTACGGAAATACGTACGAGCTTGCGAGATTTTCCAGCGCGTTAAGCCTGCGCATTCTGCACAGGCTCCGCTGCAATCTCTTTCGGTTCCGAGAGAGTTTTGGAAGTACATTTCAATGGACTTCGTATTCGGTCTTCCACCCGACAATAGTCGGAAGACCGGAAAAGTGGTCTTTGTAGACCGTTTCAGTAAGATGGTACATCTTACTGCAGTATCATCGAACGTAACCGCCGCTCAAACAGCGCGGATATTCGTTGATACGGTATTCCGCTTGCACGGAATACCGGGAGACATTGTCTCGGATCGAGATCCGAGATTGACAGGACGTTTCTGGCAAGAAACGTTCTCACTGTTGGGAACCCAGTTGAAGATACCAACTGCGGACCATCCGGAAACGGATGGGCAGACGGAACGGGCTAACCGCGTTCTCGGAGACATGTTGCGATCATACGCACATGCCTTTGAACAGTGGAGTGACTACCTGTCACTCACTGAATTTGCGATTAACAATTCGGTGCATGCTTCAACTAAGCATACACCGTTCTACGTGAATGCCTTAAGGCATCCACGAACCCCAGCTTTACTTGGCGGTACGCCAAATCTAAGTGGGGGAGGTACCCGCTCAAATTTTGAGCGAGTCAATGCGCAAGTTGCGACTGCAACTTGTGAACAAAACGATGGCCCTTCTACTGAAAATACAGTAGAAGCGGAAGCAGCTTCAATTGAAACTGAAGCTGCATATGATGAAAATGTGTCTGCAGCAATGGCTGCAGACAATGAGGACAATGCACCTACTGCTGTTAAAGCAGTACATGAATTCGTATTACAGCGCCAAGCTGTAATACGCTATATAAAAGATGCGCTTGCCTCTGCTTTTGATAAGCAGAAGCAAAATGCAGAAAAACAAGGAAGGAAGAGCAAAAACTCCTTTCTGAAAGGTGAATTGGTATTATTAAGTACTACCAATTTGCCTACACATGCAATAAGCAACTTCCCTACACGGAAGTTGCTTCCTAAGTACATTGGACCTTTCAAGGTCCAAGAGATTCGGGGGAATGCCTATACCTTAGACATTCCCACAGCGATGCGGC
This sequence comes from Peronosclerospora sorghi, assembly GCA_026184515.1. NCBI lineage: Eukaryota > Oomycota > Peronosporomycetes > Peronosporales > Peronosporaceae > Peronosclerospora > Peronosclerospora sorghi. The sequence continues at coordinate 2,215,156 of CM047586.1, forward strand.
TTCACCCAACATTCTATGTTGGGCGGCTCAAGTCGTATCACTCGTCTTCGTCTTACGACGAGACGCAGAACCACGGAAGATACTGTGCTTCTCCAAGTCTCCCAAGAGAGACTTGTAATCGGCTTGCAGCCGTTGTTGAGCAGAGCGGAGAGTCGTTACATCCGCCTTCGACTGCTCAAGATCAGCCGTGCACCGATCTCTCCCTTATAGCGGGAAAGCTCAATGTACAGAAGATCATTCTTCTGCTGGAGGGTAGTGTGCGCCCCGAGGATGTCGCGGACATCCTCGCGAAGAGACCGATATGTCTTCACACAGTGAGCCATATCGCTGCTCAAGGAGGAATAACCCTCCTCGAGCTTGAGGAGAAAAGAACCATGATACGCAACAACAACGGCGAGGTAATTCTCAAGCTCCGCCGCCCCTGATTGATAATCAGGGGAATAAGCGATATATCCTCGAGCGCTTGATCTCGAAGCGCTCGGTGCCTTCGAAGAAGGGGCAGCGTACCGAGTACTTGGTACGCTGGCTGGGATATCCCCAAGAGTTCGACTCTTGGGAGCCGATTGAGGTTCTGAGGGCCGACGCCCCAGACCTTTTGACTGAGTTTGAGAAGAAGTCTCAAACTCATAATGCGAAGTAGCATCAACAGTAGGTGTTGATGCATTCAGGACATCGGTTAAGCCCTGAATTTCGTCGGGTACGGAAAAACCACCGTACCCCCGCAACTCCTCCTCTGACAGACGAGGAGCGCCCTGCGTATACCGTGGGCAAACGAGGTGATAAGGGACACCACACTTTAACCCTTCTTTGATGCAAGCATAATGGATGTATTCCATTTTGCCTGTTCGTGAGTGCTTTAAAAAGCGCTCGCGCATTACGTGAACTTTATTCACGTAATCATCTGGGCTTTTGTTGTAGTTGTCAACAAAAGCATTCCAACTCTGAGTCAGGGCGTCTTTATCGTCCCTGTTCCTCCTTGACCCTTTCCGGCTCAAATAATATCGAACCTGGAAAAAGAGGTCAATAAAGTACAGACGTCTATCGTCTGTACTTCGATCGAATCGACGTGACTGGATGTCTACGCAGTCATCCAGCACGTTGATATCCAACAACGCATACTGGCAGTCCCGTTTACGGTGACCGCCACTGTTGGGGGCAATATCCCAGCCAGGGGTCCAAAATCCCACTCTGTACGGAACATGTGGTTCCGTACGATGATACGCTTTAGAAGCGGCAGGCGCCGCTTCTGTTCGATCTCTTTAGCAGGCGGAGCACCGCCTGCTTCTACACCACGCGCCGGGGTTAAATCACCCCGACGTGGAGAAGTACTTGGTCCAGGTGGGGATCTGCGTTCCCGCAACCACCTGTGATGATCATTGTCGCTGTCATAGCAGACAGCGACACCAGAGTCGTCATCGCTGTTAGGCGATGACCACTTAGCGAGTTTAGACTCGCTAGATCCTTTAGTGGGGACAGATGTATCCCCATCACTTTGTTCGGAGTCAGAACTCCCGAACATGGCCCTCTTGGCAACACGCCATTCGGAAGTTGCCATCGTGCGAGATGTTGCATTAGCAACATCTCCCTCTTTCTTGCCAGATGCCGCCTTACCAGAATCTGTGGTCGAAGACGGTACGCCTTCCGACCTTTGCGTAGTTGACGCTGCTAATGCAGCGTCACCGTTGTCACTCAACACCTCAGCACCTAGTGCTGAGGCGGAGGAAGAAGCTCCTTCATTGTTTTCAGCAGCGCTCTTTAGAGCGCCGCCGCGAGCCTTGACCATCGAGTCGATGGTCAATCAGTTGGTAAATGAGAACGACCAACAAGTGCCACCCATGATTGGACAATGAAAGAATTATTATTGGCCAACCACCTTAAGTGGGGGGTGATGTAATGGGGTGCCATTACATAATTGATATTCAAGTTAGAATAGCACAGTTGAATTTCAGACGCGTTGTCTGAAATTTAAATAAGAGATTATAAGTTATTATAATTTACGAAGGAAAAGTCGATTCGGTATAAATACCGAATCTTGCAGGTTAACTAATAGTACAGTTAGTTGAATACTTGATATTATTATATTAATTAGATAGTTACTATACTATTAGCCTCTAAACTACCCATTAAATAAACACTCTTAATTTTGCGTTCTTAAGACAAAGTGAATATTTATATTTACTTTTTGTATAGGATTAGTTGTTATCAACTAATCCTGCCCTAATTGTATTGCGCGCTTCATCGCAATTACAGTGTAAGCCTGTAACAGGATCAGTCCTGTTACAATTTGCGTATGCTGAGGAATTGTGCCAATTTGTACAAGCAGTAGAGGGAGAAGCACGAAGTACGAAAACATTTGGTGCTGATAGCGTTAATTTGGTGGGAGTAAAAACGAAAGTCATCAAGTGCCACAGATGCGAAGAAATTCGTCACATTCGTCCAAAATGTCCCAAAAAATTCAATATAAGGTTCATTTCTCACTAAATATGTGTGTTAACCTGGGTGGAATTGATGGTAGCGGTTGGATTTTGTACAGCGGTGCTAGTGTGCACCTTGTCAACGACTGAAAATACCTGCGTGGCCATGAAGATGTTAACTGCACGTGTTTACAGGCTGATAGAAAGAAATGAATGATTTGAAGAAAGGATGGATCAAGATTCAAGTGCTTGTAAATAAAAAAAAACGACACGATATGCGATTTATGTGGTGGAGCTATCCAAAACATCCTATCATACGGTATTTTGGAAGAAAAGGGTGCGGAATAGCGTATACCAAGGGCAACAAAATTATGTTGCATACGGCCACACGAAGTCCAATTTTTGACATTAAAAAAAAACAAGGTATTAACAGTAATGGTTACTGTTATGATTGGTGAAGAACCGAAGTTTTGACTGATCTCGCTATTATAAAAGAAATGACTCGGATTTGTGTCTTCAAATGGATGTTCAAAAGGGTCGCCAATTCATTTTCATGGTAGAATCGGGCTTCTGAATTACGATGATGTGGAATGCTTGGCGAAGGAACCATCTGGTGGGATCCAACTGACCCATCGCAAATGGATGTGTTGTTTGATTTGTGCCCGGAGAAAACAAACTAAAAAATCAATATCAGTGAAGGACAGCGGTTTGAATTCGCCTATTGATCACGTTGGCGGCGTAATTTGGTTCTATTTAAAGGGGACAATTACGCCGAAATATCGATTGGCTACATGATCATCTTCGCTGATCATAGAAAAAGCAACCATGTCTGCATATTTTTGGCATAGACCAAAGATGTCGCCACCAAATTTGAACATTTTTGGGTTTCTTCTAGCGGCAGTTTAACTGCAAAGTTCATATATTACGTACCGTTGGTTGGTACGAAAATAAGAATCTCGATGGATCCTGTCAAAAGACTGCAGTTGAACGGCAGATAATCGAAACTGATAATCAAGCCAGCACTGTAAAAGCTGAATGCATGTATGGCACAGTCATGAATATGGCAAGTTATGTGTTGTTCGTGTCTTTCGTTTTGGGGTGAGGAGGATCAATAAGATGTTTTTATATTGAACCGAATCTCAAATAATGGGAATTCAAAGCGCCTATCACCTTTAAAATAACTCACGAAGAAGAAACCTAATTTTGGCGATATAGTGACACTTTGATCGCCGTGTACAGTTTATTTAGATCCTGGAAAAAACCTCACTGGATCACAGAGCTAAGTTGCTATAATTATTCGTAAGAGTGAAGAAGTCAAGGTTTAAAGGTGTACCTCATGTCAGAAAGCAATTTTGGTGTCACAAAACACGTCAATAACATAGAAACACTGGACCAAGATCAGAACTACAAGGTGGGACAAGGGCTGGTAAAAGATCGACGATCATAGGGGGAAATTGTTGATGTTCAAGAGTCCAAGAAAAATAAACAAGAAGATGACAAACTGACAAGGCGAGAGACATATAACACGAAGCCAATCCAAGAAAAAGGAAGAAGATCGAGTGAATTCTGATGAAGCTGTAACTGAAATTTAAGGTGGTCAAGACGTTGAAGAGATTGTGTCCGTCAACTTTGTAACGGAAATTGACCCAAAAAAATCCGGTCAAGTGATGAAGAGCAACAACAACAACGACAAGTGGAAAATCGCTATGCAAGTGGATCTTGATGCTCTAGAGAAGAATGAAGTTTGGACTTTAGTTGAGAAGCCCAAGGATTGTCGATATCTCTATACAACTTGGGTATAAAAGACCAGGTTGGATGAGAATAGCAAGATTAAACGATATAAATCAAGGCTGGCTGCATGTGGCAACGAAGAGCGCTTTGGAATTGATGGCACACTCACGTTTGCTGCTCTTATTGACATGGGACCGTGAAGTTGATCTTGGCTTTAGCAGTGAAGTGGGTGTTCCAGCAAGACATGCCGATATTCAGAATGCCTATGTAAAGTCATCGGAAAATGATCAAAATATTTTCTTACACACTCCGCAAAGAATGCAAGATAGAAGCATTGAAGACCAGGGCAAAAACCGTCATGTAAAATTAGTCAAGCTTAAGAAGACACTTTACGGCCTTGAGCAGACAAGACGACTGTGGAACCGGTTGACACATGGAAAATTTCTAGATTTGCAATTTTCACAGAGTACCACCGGTATGTGAGTTTATGTGAATCAATTTCAAAGCCGTACAATCATCGTTGGAATTTAAGTTGATGACTTGCTTGTGAATGGCACCAAGATGGAGCCTGTGGCACAATTATTTCGAGGACTTAAAGGGATTGGAGATAAAAAATTGGGGATGGTTTCAAAATTACTCGGAATGAGTGTGTTTTTTATAGTTATTTTGTCTACAAGTTGTATCAAAAAGTCGCGATTGATGCAATCATTTCGATTTGGAAGACGAGAATATAATCAGAATGCCAATAGGTCAAGAGTTTGAAGATTTAGCGTTGCAACCAAGTGATCAACTGGAAATTACTGGATTAATTACAGTAGGACTTTCAATCTATCGTCGGAAGTTTACTTTGGTTTGCAAGATAAACAAGACCAGAAATTCCATCCGCGGTGCATAAGGCTACCCGAAGGACACATACGTCTAAGATAACGGATTGGAATCTGGCAAAAAAGATAGCGCGGTTCCTCAAAAGTACCAAATCACTTAAACTCACTATGGGTAAATGTGAAGGCACGAGTGAAGGTTTAAAGGTGAAGGCGTATAGCGATGCAAACTACGGTGGACCGAAAAACGACCAAGAGTGGCTTAATCTTTGGAAATGGCATGTTGGTGGGCTAGATTTCCAAGAAGCAAGGTTGCGTCTCACTATCGACATTGCAAGCGGAGTATTATGCGGCTTCGACAATGAAGAAGTTACCCATGCAAGTTTGCATGGATGACGAAGAAGCGATCAAGTTTTTTAAAGGACTCGAAGGCAATAGAAAATGAAGCATGTTGATATCAGACTCAATTTTTTTTTATCTCCAAGTTACAAGAAAACGTCATCGAACCTGTCCACGTTGCTACAAAAGATATGGTAGCTGATGGACTTACCAAGGCGTTTGCCGCTCCAAGGTTCAAGAGATGCGAAGCGCGATCGGTCTGCAACTATTGTGATTGCAGAAAAATTGACAAGGAGGAGGACTGTTGAAATATTCATTGTTACGGTTTGTACCATAAATCGGGTATATATAATTCATTTCTAGCGTGGATAATTTCGTACTTAAAGATAAGGTAGTATACGTAGGAATCTTAGTACCTATTGTTAGGTACGGATATAAAGTGTACGATAAAAGACAGATGTAGGATCGCTTCAACTTCAACTCTTATGCATATTCCATGCTAGGATAAATAATCCCTTCTCAATACACATTCTATTGATTAAGTCTCTGACTTAGTTATCTTCATATACTGTCTACAAACTCTCTAAGGGTAATATATTCATCGTTAACGGAATATTGGTTGCGATAAAATTAACGAAAAAGGAATTTAGTATATTGAATGTATCAAACGGCACCTAAGACTCAAGCTTCTTCAAATCCACTCAAGTATGGACAACAAACCATTTCAATAGCTACGATTGAGACTTTCGTGGAGATAACGAGCTATCGTTACGTAAGGTATAGTTTATCCTTAAGTTTCTATGACTAAGTCCATGATTTTCGGAGTCAAACTAAGTGACAAATGCTGGATATCATTGGTGTAGAAATCACATGTAGCCATTTAGGAAGTTACGGATTAAATGTCTTTTCACGGGAATGAACCCCATTGGCTGAAATCTGCATATGAATTTTCAAGTTAGTATTCAAGTTTAACTTTTAGTACTGATATATTTGAATTTGGTATTTTTACATAATATATACTTTCCGTTTTTATAAAGACAGCTCAAGTGAAGACATCGCTGAGTGGCATCCGTCGCGCATTAGCCCTTTCTCACGCAAAATTCTACCTGTTAAAAACTATCAGATCAATCAGTGTAGGAGCTCTGGTACAAATACAAGTTTCTACAGGTGGTACAATGACAATACGATGTCAAACTCGAAAAGTAGTACCACAAACTATGGAGTCAACCAAACTTTGAAACGATAGCGAATTGGCTACAAAAGCAGGCATCAAAAATGATTAGCTGATCATATACCATCTCCACAAATATGAGTAAAGCATCGCTTGAAGGGTGAAACAAGGACAAGAGTGTGTACGGTACGGAATACAAAGCTTGTGGGAGCTTTGTCATGCCAGAGTGGATATCATTACGAGAAGCAGAGTGGAAAACGGAGCGCATCGAAATGGACTTCAGAAAATTCCAGGACAAGGGCCCAAGAAATGGACAAGAAAAGAATCAAGTGGGGCAAGTACACCTGGTGCGGACACCTAACGCAATGTATTGCAATTAGAAGACACTTTTTTCGTTGAAAGTAAAACATACCGGGGCTGAAGCTTGCGTTTGAGACGTGGGGACTGATGTTCCTGAGGAAAATTAATATTGCGTAAGCGACATGTGATTTTCAATGAGGTGCTGACGTGAAAGTGAAATATTCATTCCTTACCTTGGTAAAGCGAAGTGTTCATGTGGTGGTGCGAAACGGCTACGTTATTGCATGTTGATACCATCTTATGGATATCAACATTTTACACACATTTGCGCCTGTGCAAGGAATGAAGCAGTTATGGCGCGGAAAAGCACCGGACGTACATGGCTGATAGATTTATAGTATTACTCGGGCTGTTATTGGAAATTCGATTCGTTTTTTGTATACAAAATCGCGTATCTGGCGGCACAGGAGACACAGCAAATTTTGTTGACGAAGATGGATCAGTTGAAAGTTGTCTCTATTACTAGAATAAAACGAAAATACTTTTCAGTATACCTAGTTTAAATACTAAAAAAAATTTAAAAAAATGGTTAACATGCGTACCGTCTGATGTCGACGCACGTGGAAAATTCGAAAATGCGCTCATCAACCCATCTGGACATGAACACTATGTGTTTTTTTTCAAAATCCGCTAGTGACTTGATCCAAGGACCTCCAACATGGATATCACGCAACTTACAGACTGATGTACTATACATTACGCTACTTGGAGAAAATCAACACATCCATGATACTTCAATAAAACGCAGGTAGAATCGTACCACTAATGGTAAATAAAGGTACTATGCTATGGTATAGTCAAAGACTAACAACACGTGTGTGTACAGGTACCCACTGAAGAAATGCGGCCAAACAAGTCTCTGTTAAACAAGGGCACCACCGCACTTGACCCCATGCCAGCGCACCTAAAGGTAGGTCATTTAGGACCTAATCCGACTTTGTCTACCTCAAGTAGAGCTCAGGCGCGGGGGTAGATGTGGTGGTGTCAGGGTTGACCCGGTGGTTGGACAACGCATGCGCGGGGAATCGTACCATGACGTAAAAGCTTCGGCCCCGCCCGCAGGGGAGGGATCAGCCGGAACGAGTGAGGAAGCTGCCGGAAGACTGCAGAAGCCCGGTGAATACAAGAGTGGGTGCCTTCCAGTAAAAGGGAATTTAGGGTCGATGTAATCACAGATGAGTCTCCGCACGTTGAAGAGCATCTCAGCGTTGAAGATAGTCTCAACAGCAGCATTGAAGAGGATGTGGTCAAGTGAAGGTATATTTTTTACTAGCATGTACCGGTATACCGTTGATAAAGTTGAAGTGATCGGGTTGGTTGAAAGGGGAGAGTATTTTAAGCTAATCGTGTGTCGGGAGTGTTAAGTACGCATATTTAGGTGATTCACACGATTTTGCATGTAGTTTACATATTAGTTTTTTAATTGGATATTAAATATAGTGTTCGTTTTTCTTTGGTACGCATAAGTCACCCCCTCCTACCGCGGAGTCTTTGGGAGCAGAAAGCTAACACGGTCCCCTCTAGCTCAACTTTCCCGGCAAGACGCGCAACAGGCGCAAAAGGTCCCCCGGAGGCCCCAAGACGGAAGACGGGAAGAATTCCTTTAACGTTCACTCACCCCTCAAGTCGCACACGTTTGGCACGTGTTTTTGTGGCGAAGCAGACCCAAGAATTTTGGTCGTTTCCGGTCAGCAGCATACCGATCGGCCTATCGGCGATCGGATTGGTGGAAATCCAGGAGGCTTTTAATCCGGTCATGTGCAAG
>CM047586.1:2223766-2255303 GCA_026184515.1 Peronosclerospora sorghi
GAATATAACTGGTCTGCCCGTACCCAGGGTGAAGAGTTCCGCCCGGGGTACATTACCAGCACGGTCTACCACATTTAGACCACCAGTAAATCCCCAGCACCGATCCACCGAGTGTGTTACCAGCCCAATACATCGGGTACACAAGGTGAGATGAAGAATAAATCGGACCGGGAGTCCTGTGTTCATGATCGGTCGTCTGCCAGCAGCGGACGATCCGATCAGATCGAAGACGAAGGTTCACGGGGTATCCCCCCGTACGTTGGAAGGCCGGGCTCGATGGTGGTCAGGTTCTCGACACTACGGTGTTCGATTTTGAATTTGACTCCACCACATTTTTATCATTGTATTGGTTGGTTCTACGCATCGCATCACGCGGTTCAACCACAAATTTTATCTAGGTCCACACAATTCTACGCGCGGTCTGCACCGGATTGTTGACTGGGTCCACACACCGCTTCGCGGTCTACCCCAAATTGTTATTGTATCTGGATTGACTATTTCCGCTACATTTACCGATCGGATTGTTTGGATTATCTTTCGTTGGACATTGAAGTGTCGAGGGCGATTTTCTTCCCTTGACATTAATTACCCCAGAAGTGGTACCCCCCATACTGGTACCCACCACGATTCATATTGCGCGACGGTACACCGGTTGTGTCGCCACCCATACCAATGAGTACACAAGGTGAGATCTCTGAAGCAGGCGTCCTGCAGTGCTGATCGGTCACACGACCGGTATGCAGGAGAAGGTGCGCGGGGTACCCCCCCGTAAGTTGGTTGTCTGGGCACGATTGTGGTTCAGGAAACTTCGGTGTTTGATTTCGAACTCAACTCCATCACAATGGGACGCGTGTCCGGATTCGAACCGGGGATATGACCGCGATTTCTCGCAAAGTATGGATTTTTCAAGTTTCAGTAAGTATTCACTCTGGAGAGGATACAAGGAACGCTCATTGCCTTGTGTTCTAGTTGTTGGAAAGGAAAGCGATGTTCGATCTGGTCAAGGGGAGGAGCAGATCGAAATTAATAAAGTTATTCCTCCCCATAAGCCTCCAACTAGAGCAGATCGGGACTATAGAAAGTCTTGCTATAGTTCCGGAAAGGATCAGGACTCTGTTCCTGACCCTATGTATTTCAACGTCAAATTGCAAAATGTGGAAGTCATTGGGGGCGGATTATCCTGATCCGCCTGAATTATCTATGAAGAAGCCTAAGCAGAGGCTCACGATGCAATCAGATTATGACGACTTGGAAGAAAAGTCGTCGATCGGTGATGGGGTGTTAATGACGAAGAGATGACCAATATGTATTACGTCTATGAATTAAAAAAAAATATTCGTGAAAATGAAGTCACGCGAATCGTCAACCCCCTAATTCCCGATCATTTTCATGGCCCTACTACTGCACCGATTGCCTCTGATCGACCGATGGAAGTGGTGAAGAATTTTCTAGCGATGTTGTCTGAGGTCGGGATGAAGATGCAGAATCTCGGCAGTGTCAGCAAGTTGTTTGAGATCGACACATGGAAGCTAAAGCTAGCGATGTCAACCTTAGACGACCATTTGGTGCCGTTGGTGGGGGCGGTGCGTCGCCCAACTCCCACGATTGCACTGGAAGATCGAAACTCGCTGCATCATGTGTAGAACATTCACTTTCGGATAATAGCTCACTTTACGGGTCTCCACATTCTTCTAAGTACTCTTCGGAGCTGGAGGTCTGTGTGGAGCGGATGACTATGGGCCATAACAGCAGTCACATGGAACAGAGAAAGGACGTGCGACAGCGTGGGGCGGCATGCCAGTAGGGGGCCCAGGGGCGCCCACACGTATCTACACCCTCCAAGAAGGACCCAGTCACCTCGCCCGCAACTCAAGGAAGCATGCAAGCCATGTTTGAGGCTATGATGAAGCGTTTCATGGAAAATTAGCACCGAACATCTCTGCGCCCTCATGCACCAAGCCGACCGGTCCGGGAAAACGACACTGTTTACGCGGACGTCGATATAGAGTCGGTATCATCGGCAGATAAGGTGTTTGAAGGGGAAGGAGCAGTTTTTAAGGCGAAGCACAAGTCACATCCAGCCCGCCCTCGCCGATCGACAAGTAGCAGCGATTTCGACATGGAGTCGACTAGCGAAATTGACTTTGACTATGGTTTAAGGGCTTAGGCAGGACGCGCAAGGCGAACTTAGCCTCGACTACGACTTTTGATTTCGGTTCAACGGCGATACCAGGATTTGTATGGTAGCAAAGACCGTATTGAAAGATTTTACGGGAAATATTCTGATGAAGCGCAATCCCGATCGTGGTTCAGCCGAACGAAGTCCTCCATCCTCCGTGATCAGACGCCGGAGAAATAACGTTGTATAATCTTCCGAGATTTGATGAAGGGACCGGCTGCGAATTGGATCCAACAGTTAAGACGAGATGTCCGGTATAATTGGGACCTGTTATGTGTGGAATTGGAAGGGCAGTATTGCCACTCCGGCTTTTATACAGCCAGGAAGTACCATTACATGAGGAAAAGGGGCGATAAAACGCCGATTGAGTACCTCCATCGACTCAACGTGGCCGCGATGCGTGCAGGGATACCGATCAAGGAGACTGTTCCGCCTACCGGCGCTGCCCAGAACATGTTGGACGTTTCATCAGCACGTTGGACGATCAGGAGTTGGCCTATCAGCTTATCTTACTGCGTCTGGAGGATGTAGGAAAAATGTTTCACTTCTGCTTCACATCGAGGATTTAGGAGAAATGTTTCACTTCTCCTTCACATCGAGGATGTAGGAGAAATGTTTCACTTCTGGCCACCCTACCGATCACTGTTTGTTTGTATGCAAGGCGTGTGGAGAAATTCACGAACATGGGCTGTGAAAGATGGAAGAACTCTTTAACCAGATGCACAAGTGGTATGTGCCAGACAAGCATGCAGGAATGTTGCCACCGGATGTGGAGAAGATGTTAAGCTAGGTCGCTCGCCAGTTTAGAATCTGGGTCGAGCCGAGCGATCTACATTTAGCATCTATGCATATGTTGTAAAGGAAGGCAACTCAACAGCAAAAAGGACAGGCGATGAGATTCATTCGGTTTACAGTCTTACGACTGATGAATATTCCCGATCGAATGTCATTGTGGTGGAGCAGCTTATCAAAGTTTTTGAAGATTGATCAGGCGTTACCATGGCGCCCGGACTGCCGACTATCGAATGGGGTCCTCCGGTTGTTCTTTGACTGCTTGTGTTCCTGCTCACCTTGTGTACCCGACGGCTTGGGCGTGGGTAGCTCTCCAGGTGGCGGGGATGGCACGCTTCAATTCCTTGTTGCATGATTGAGTTGACTTGTAATGAAGCGACTGTTGTCGATCAGGCTTGATCAGGATTGATCAGGCTTGATCAGGCACAAATAGTCGATTATCAGGGCCTCTGGTCGTTGATCAGGGGGTGATCAGGGGTAATCAGAGCCAATAGTCGAAAATCAGATCGTGATCGACCTGATCGGTCTGATCGATTTAGTCTATCAGGCACTAGTTGGTGCGAGTTGCGAATAGATGAACGCAGGTCGCAGTTGTAGAGTGTCGATCAGGTGTTGATCGGCAAAAGGGGTACTTGATCAGGCAGCGGAAGTCTTCACTGCCCGATCACGGAGCCTCTGGAGTCTTAAACAGCTAAAAGAACACCCAAATATATGTATTTTTAGCCTAGACCTTACAGGGGGGGGTAAATTATGCTTAATTCACCTAGAGTTCCCGTGGGGCGCTTACAGCAGCCGAACTCTAGGGTCCAAACGTGAACCAAAGGGGAAGAGGTGAGAGCGCACTGCTCAATCACGTTCCCGAAAGCAAAAAAAACTTTACCAGAATAACCGCTGACACAGCGGGCGGAGTTGCGATGAGTTCTCAACACTCTACGCCTGCCGGTGGGCCAAAAACGCACAAAGTGCTCCCTCCCGGGACGTAGAGGTGTATATTAACAGGGGAGGCGCAAAGGTGCCGTCCCAGAAACGATCTGCTAGATCGTACGCAAAAGTAGAACTGTATTATCACTTATATCCTAAGAACTACCAATTACGTAATACCAACCAATCATATCCGTCCATTCCAGCGTCTTCCGTCGACCAGTCGACCTGATTTATCCGTCGTTTGCCGCTGTTCGTCGGCGTTCGTCGGTGTTCGTTAGGTACCTGTACATAGTCGTACCTCTTCATGATGCCCCGTTTATGTCCTGTCTATGTACCCCGCAGTTGTACACGCGACTGTATACATCGTGGTACACACAATCGTACACGATTACGCACCCGATTTGTGTCCGCAGTCACACCCCTAATTAGGCCCACAATTAAGCCCTTAGTTAGGCCCAATTTATGGCACCCTTTACCACAGCCGCCTCTGATCCTCGTCCCAGCCGTACAGAGGTTGGGGCGAGGGTCGATCATGCCGTTGATTACCGTAGATCATGACACCGTTGATCGTATTGTTCACACCCATTAATCATGACATCCTCGATCAGGCGATCAGCACCCATCAACCTGCCCTTTCTCCCGTCGATCAGGTCACAATCGATCAAGCCGTTACCGTTTAGTGGTACAGCCGTCGCGATCGGGCGTTCATCCTACACCAACCGTGACATCAGCGATCAGGCTCTTTCGATCAGGCATTTCTGCATTTCCATCATGCAAGCAATAAGGGACGGCTCCCCAGCGACTACCACCAATGCTCCTGCCCTACATCGGGCCGCGGCTGATCAGGCGATCGCCGCGATCAACCCAGGCTTAAAGCCTGCAAGATATACTCCACGCACGCGATGAGCAGATCGTTGTGCTATCCGACTCGCTCGCATTGAGCGAAGATACTATCGCGATGCTTCAACAGCAGCTCGATCGCGCCAAACGTAACGCGGCGGATCGTGCTGCCTAGATCGAGCGTGCCGCCATGAAACAGCTTTCTCCACTACGTGATTTTGTCGGCGCTGCAGTCGACGATCTCAAGTCCAAGCTAAAGACTGCCAAGTAGACCATAGCCGATCAAGAGAAAACCATGGCCGATCAGTGCGCCCAGATCCGTGATCTGGAGAGCAGTCGTGATCGCTATCGCTATCTTCGATCGGTGCAAGAAGAGACCATTGCTGATAAAGCGCAAGAGATCTCACGTCTCACGGCACTCCCTGATCAAGCGGCGTTTGATCAACTTCAGCAGCGCGTGAACGTGATACAGGAAGAGTACGATCAGACCGCTTCCAAGAATCAGCGCTTGGTCGATCAGTCATTCCTACTCCCCTCCGAGGCTGAAAGATGCAAGCGTCAATGCGATCGCCTCCGCAAAGAATAAAACCAATCGCCTGCAGATGGACGACTATATTGCCATCATAGCCCAGATGCAGGAAGTGTGCGAACGTGTAGAGGGAGTGTCGGATCTAAAGACCGAGCTGGAGGATCTACACGCCGGGTATTACCAGCTGGAGGAAGAGCTTTCCGCAGAGCGGCGCCGCTTCGATCAATTTTCTGCAGATCGCGACACGCTGCGCAATCAGATGCGACAGGCTCGAGATGAAGTTACGAAGTTGCGTTCACTCCACTCGGTCCTTCAAGCCAAGTTGGCCGGCATGTCACTTCAGATGGACCCGGTCGCCATCACCCTGCTTACAGGTTCTGATCAGGCTGCATCACCTGCTGGCCTTCCCGCTGATTCTACAGACAGCTCGATCGACCGAGTGACTTCTCCGTCTAAAAGACGCATTCAACGTTCACGATCTTCATCTCGGTCCAAGCGACCACGCCTCTTTTCTCCCATTTCGGAGGCGAAGTCGGAGGATGATGATCCTTCAAGTCCTGATCAAGACGATGAAGGTGGCTCCCCCGATCTGATCGCATCAATTCCATCTACTCCGACGATCAGCGAGTATGGGAGCGAGGGTCCGCTTGATCAAAGATCCTCCGGGCTCCTTTTTCCTCGTACGGGTGATTTCAAGTCGTTGATCATGGTGCCTGATGGTGCAGCAGACGCAGACATCCTGCCGTGGACTCCAAGTCAACTCGGCGGTTTCGATCTGAGTAGCGTCACGGCTCAAGTGGTCTTTGACTACTTGACCCTCCCCGAAGGATGGTTGTTCCCAGTCGCCACGCACGCCTCTTCGGCTGATCAGTGGTTTTGTCACTTGATCACCCAGCCGGAGGTAGAGCGGTTATATTCCCAACGCCCCTGGGACATTTTCACGACCATGTTGCACCTGTTTCCTTCCGCTCAGTCGGCTGGTTGTCTGACTTTGAATCGAAGTACCGGTCGTTTCTCAACCATCACGCGCAGGCGATCTGGAAGTCGACACATTATCTCCTCATCGAGAGAGGCCATCGCGAGAGCGATGACTTCTTCCGAGGCTATTACAACGGTCGACGTCAGCGCAGAAGTCGTGCCGGAGCAACATGGAAGAAAATTGTGGAGTTTGTCTTGCAAGGGATGATCGACGGGAAGTGTGATCTGGACATTTTACTGGACCCGTCGATCACCCATTGCGCTCGAAACCGTCCCTTGAAGTTTTTCCCGGCCGACGATGGAGCGTGGTACCTCGGGATTCTATCGGACCCGCCACCTTGGACCCTATCAGACGCGCTGAACGAAGTCGATGACTTTGAACCTTGGCGGATCCAATATCGTCTTTCTCCTGAGGATCACCCTGGACGGAAGATCCCTCGCATCTGTCGTAAGTTTATGGGTCTGATTAGTCGTCTGATCCCTCCTCTTTAATCGATAAACACTCTTGATCATGCCATTTCCAACTGTTGCTTCGTTACTTTTCAATGAATAATATAAATCGGTATTCTGTCCGCTTATCTGCCGTTACTCCATCCCCATACCTCGCAATATCCATCGTAAATACACCAATTCAAGTCATTCATCATTTCTTCATCAATTGTGAGTTTCATCAATCATTTTCTTCAATCGGAGGTTCTTCGATCATAATCCCATAATCAGTCCGTCGATCACGCATTAGTTGGACTCTTCGTCCACTAGCATTACGTCAAACCGATGTCTGTTGATCATCTTCCTTTCGAAGTCCTTGATCAGAGCATCACAGTTCAGATCTGCCTCGTCTACCCACGACGGCTCAGCATAACCTTTCCAGTAGAGTTGATATTTGAGTAACGTTCTTCCATACTTAGTCTTTCGATCAGATCGGACATCGGTGATACGATCAACTTCAAATTCATCTGGATCTAGCGTCCTTTCCAGCTATCTTCAGGTATCAAAGCTTCGTCGAAGTCTAAACGATCTTCTACCCCAGCTGTTAGCGTAGTTGTAGGGCGATCTGGAAATTCCTTGACCAATTTCAACTTGGACAGGTGCACCACTGGGAACATGCTATATTCGGTGCCAGCTGTAACCAATCTCGCCGCATGATTACCCATCACCTCATCCACTCTGAAGGGTACATGCCACATGTGCGCCAGTTTCTTCGCAAACCATTTTTTCACCCGATCGAGATGCAACCAGACCCTTGAGCCAGCTTCGATCTTGTGCGGTGTCACTTAAACACTGTTCTTCTCAGCTCGATCAGCCATGGCTTGGTGCAATCGAGTACTCACTTGATCGCGGGCGTAACGGTAGGCTTTCTGCAGCCTATATCTCTACCGATGAGCATCACGATCTTTGCGCCGAATTCCACCAAGTTGCAGCGTTGATTACAACGATGATCGCGGATCCCACCCATATGCCAAGTAAAATGGTGTCTCTCCACGGATCCGATCAGGGGTCGAATTTAGTGCAGTTATCAATCGTTCTGAATTCGATCTCCAATACTTCTGACCGACGTCTGATACATACATATTGATCGCTCGTGTGATTGTTTGCACCATTCTTTCCTCCTTGCCGTTCGCTTGTGGACGGTACGCCATAGTGGCACTCTGGCGTTGTCCCATGATCTTGTTGAACGCACGAAATACTTCGGACATAAAACCGTGTTCTCGATCATGTCTGATCACCTCACTAGTTAAAAAACGACGAAATACACACTCTTCGTAATTCTCGGCGACTTTCTGTGCTCTAAGAGATGATCCATCTTTCGCGATAACCATACCCGTAAACAAATCAGTCCAGATAAGCAATTCCGTATGCCCATCAGTTGATCGGGGAAACGACGGGATATGATCCACAGCTATCACTTGAAATGGGTACGTAGCTTCAATGTTTCCCGGCGACATACCCATGATCGTAGGTTGGCCCTTCCCCGTCTCACAATATACGCATTGACCAACAAAACGTTGCACGCTTCGACATAAACCACGCCACTGAAAATGTCGCCTGATCTGCTGATACGTACGCCATATATCCTGATGTCCTCCTTCGAAACTCACATGGTAATGGTGGAGGACATCCGCATGTAGGGTCTCAGGTAAAAACAGTTTGATCAAATAGTGTCGATCATCTTGATCACCACTTGTTTATCCTTTAGTCATACTTCCACAGTAGATCAACAACCCTTGATCCTCGACATCATAGTTGTCGGTGATTTTCGCGCAATCTTTCACCTCGTCTATGCTAAATTGTGAAACGTCACCATGCAAGTAACATCGCAATTCACAAATCTACTTCTCTCCGTCTTGCGTCTTTTTAACACGTTCCGCCCTTATCCCTTCTATGTATACTCCGGCCATGTTGACGGCCGAGTTTGACGAAGGTTACGTTATCGCATCGTCACCAGCACTTGCGGGACAGTGGGATCTTCCTTCCAAGTAATCACTTCAGACAATCTGTTGAGATCAACAAGTTCTTCCAGCTGGTGTTCATCAACAATCTCACATCGCGTTTCATCCCGCATGGCCGTAGTGGTGATGTGATCGGCACTCTTTTTCCACTCCCTTTTAACGTGCAGCAGATCATGATCAGGCCACTCGCGAAGTAGTTTTAAAGCACGCTGCTGCAACACTTGCAATCGCGGTGCTTTCCACTCTATTTTGCCACGCATTTGCCTGATCACCAAATTCAAGTCTCCACACACGATCACCCTTCCTTGGGGATACTGCGACAATAGATCCAAACTCAGAAGAAATCCATGGTACTCGCCTTCGTTCACCGTAATGTTAGGTGCATGATCAGCAACTGCGATCATGATCTTCCACTCCGGCAATTTCCACACAATAGCACCAAACGCACCAACACACCGCTTAACACTAGCCGATATATCGAAACTGATCACATATAGATCTTCGCCTTTCTCAACCATGGGAGGCGACACTTCTATCATCTGCCGAGGTTGCTTTTTCGATGTGAGGTATGATACTTGCGGCTAACGCCCCTTGTACCTCTTCTTCTCCATGCACACATTTCTTAATCTCCAAGTCCCATTGCGACAATATCGCAGCCCATTTCCCAATCGTCCGTCTAGCACATTAGATGTTAACCAATTCAACGTAGACCGACGTGACAGGACAGTGATCGCTTTTCCGACCAGCATCGTAAAATAGACGTCCATAATTCGCAGAAGAGACCAAACTTCCTTTTCTACGGGGCTATAATTGAGCTCACTGCTCTTCAGTGTCCGGCTATCAAATGCGACGGGGCAATATACTTGATCATGTTCTTGTACCAAAGCGACAGACACTGACCACTTGCTAGCATAAACCACGATCACCGGCGTTTTGGCTTGATCGAAATGGCGCAGGGTTGGGGCTGACGCAATCTTCGCTTTCAGCATACTGAATGCCAGTCGTCCCTGGTTAATCGATCATCTTCAGGAACTGGACTCTCATTGATCGATTCTCTACCCTTTTAATTCTTGATAGTACGTTTCTCGTAATTCATAGAGTACTGAAGCATAGATCGCGAAGTCTTCAATAAATCGACGGTAGTAATTCAGACTCCCCAAAAACGATTGCATAGCATTTAAAGTATCAGGAAAAGGGAAATCGGTCAGATCATCCAAATTCTTCGGATTTGTTTCCAAACCGCGGCTAGAGACGCGCTTTCCTAAGTAAGGATCTTCGCTTCGCCCCCAGTACGATTTATCCACGCTGATCAACAAGTTACACTGATCGCACTTTTCCAATAGACTCTGCACTTTATCACACAAGGTCGTCCATGTAGGTGCAGGGATCAAAATATCATCGATATATGATCGTCGTTGCAACACAGACGGGCCTTGTACTTGATCAGGCTCTCCCGTAGTAAACACATCAGTTGACTTGGTTATATCGTCACCGTCCTTAACCTTGGATACCCATACAATGCATTGTCGATCAACCGCTGGTAGATCTGCGGACGATTCTTTAGACCAAAAGACATCCGATTCCATTCAAACAATCCAAACGGGGTAACAAAAGCCGAAATCTGACGTGCTGTACCAAGTACTCGGTACGCTGCCCCTTCTTCAAAGGCACCGAGCGCTTTCGAGATCAAGCGCTCGAGGATATATCGCTTGTTCCCCTGATTATCAATCAGGGGCGGCGGAGGTTGAGAATTCCCTCGCCGTTGTTGTTGCGGAGCATTGTTCTTCGCTCCGCAAGATCGAGGAGGGTTATTCCTCCTTGAGCAGCGATATGTCTCACTGTGTGAAGACATATCGGTCTCTTCGCGAGGATGTCCGCGACATCCTCGGGGCGCACACTTCCCTCCAGAAGAAGAATGATCTTCTGTATATTGAGCTTTCCCGCTATAGGGAGATCTCGATCGGCGCACGGCTGATCTTGAGCAGTCGAAGGCGGAGGTAACGACTCTCCGCTCTGCTCATCAACGGCTGGAAGCCGATTACAAGTCTCTCTTGGGAGACTTGGAGAAGCACGGTATCTTCCGTGGTTCTGCGTCTCGTCGTAAGACGAAGAAGAGTGATACAGCTTGAGCCGCCCAACATATATTGTTGGGTGAAGCCGCATTGCTTTTGGAATGTCTAAGGTATAGACATTCCCCGGAATCTCTTGGACCTTGAAAGGTCCAATGTACTTAGGAAGCAACTTCCGTGTAGGGAAGTTGCATATTGCATGTGTAGGCAAATTGGTAGTACTTAATAATACCAACTCGCCTTTCCGAAAGGAGTTTTTGATCTTCCTTCCTTGCATGTCTGCATTTTGATTCTGCTTGTCCAAAGCAGAGGCAAGTGCATCTTATATATAGCGTATTACAGCTTGGCGCTGTAATACGAATTCATCTACTGCTTTATCAGCAGTAGGTGCGTTGCCCTCATTGTCTGCAGCCATTGCTGCAGACACATATTCATCATATGCAGCTTCAGTTTCATTTGAAGCTGCTTCCGATTCTACTGTACTTTCAGTAGAAGGGCCATCGTTTTGTTCACAAGTTGCAGTTGAAACTTGCGCATTGACTCGCTCAAAATTTGAGCAGGTCCCTCCCCCACTTAGATTTGGCGTACCGCCAAGTAAACCTGGGGTTCGTGGATGCCTTAAGGCATTCACGTAGAACGGTGTATGCTTAGTTGAAGCATGCACCGAATTGTTAATCGCAAATTCAGTGAGTGAAAGGTAGTCACTCCACTGTTCGAAGGCATGTGCGTATGATCGCAACATGTCTCCGAGAACGCGGTTAACCCGTTCCGTCTGCCCATCCGTTTCCGGATGGTCCGCAGTTGACATCTTCAACTGGGTTCCCAACAGTGAGAACGTTTCTTGCCAGAAACGTCCTGTCAATCTCGGATCTCGATCCGAGACAATGTCTTCCGGCATTCCGTGCAAACGGAATACCGTATCAACGAATATCCGCGCTGTTTGAGCGGCGGTTACGTTCGCTGATACTTCAGTAAGATGTACGATCGTACTGAAACGGTCTACAAAGACCACTATTCCAGTCTTCCGACTATTGTCGGGTGGAAGACCGAATACGAAGTCCATTGAAATGGACTTCCAACACTCTCTCGGAACCGGCAGAGATTGCAGCGGAGCCTGTGCAGACTGCGCAGGCTTAACGCGCTGGCAAATCTCACAATCGCGTACGTATTTCCGTACCCACTTGTACTGGTTTCGCCAGTAAAAGTCACGTGCGAGAGAAGCGTATGTCTTCTCTCGACCTTGATGCCCCGAAATCGGTGCATCATGATACTCAAACATAATTTGATGTTTGATATCATCGTCGTTTGGAACGACGATGCTACTTTCATCTTTTTGGTCTGTGCTGTAAAGCAGCATACCATCCTGCAGTCGATATCGATGCACGCAAGCGCGGAAGAACTCTGGGAGTTCATCGCGCTTCTCACTTGATTAATTACTTAAGTAATCAATCAACAGACGTGTCTCCTCGTCTGTTTTGTACGCCTCGCGTACTTGTCGTATAATTGACGAAGACAAAGCAGTGCAACGGATCGCGTTTGCACTGGCACCTTCGGATACGGAAGGTTTCGTCTCGTAATCGGGCCTTCGTGATAGCGCATCCGCTATCACGTTCAACTTTCCGGGCTTGTATTCAACCGTAAAGTTTTATTCAGCAAACAATGACAGCCATCGAGCCATTCTTTGAGAAATGTGTGGTGAATACACGGCCGTGGGTAGCGACGCATGGTCCGTGTAAACCACAAACGGTCTATCTCCCAATAGATAGATCCGAAACTTAGCCAGTACATACTTCGTGGCAAGTAGTTCCTTGTCATGCACTGGATAGTTGCGCTCGGCTGGTCGCAACTGACTCGATTGATAGCGGATTACGCAATCACGATCATCGTGATCACGCTGCATCAAAGCACAGCCGATAGCGAAATCGCTCGCGTCGCAAAAGACGTGGAACGGACGCTCGTTATCCGCTATAGCCAAGACAGGCGCTTCAGTCAAGCTTTGCTTGACTGCATCAAAAGCATCTTGGCATTGGATATCCCAATGCCATTCGAAATCTTTCTTAAGTAATTGAGAAAGAGGTCGTATTAACCCAGCATAGTTGCACGAATACTTGTGCAAATATGTTGCCAACCCAAGGAACTTTCGAAGTTCCTTAACGTTGTTTGGCGTAGGCCATTCAACGATCACCCTGATCTTTTCTGGATCAGGACGCACCCCGTTCTCGCCCACAACGCATCCAAGAACGGGTATCTCAGGTGCACCAAAGGTGCACTTCTTTATATTTGCATAGAGCTTATGCGTAAGCATAAGCTCTAACACTCGACGTAGATGTTCCCTATGGATATCTACATCGCTTTTATCGTGTTCACCCTTACTATGGATGAACACGTCATCGAAATAACTCGGTGCGAATTCTCTCACCGGACGTAATAGATGCGTTACGCATCTGTTAAACGTATCAGGGGCGTTTCGAAGACCCTGCGGCATAACAAGCCACTCCCAAAGCATGCCGCTTGGGGTGCTTACCGCCGTGAGAGGGATATCCTTCTCACGCATTAGGATTTGATAAAATCCATCTCTTAGATCGAGATCACTAAAGATGGTGCTCCCGCACATGCCATCAATGATGACATCTTTTCGCGGTATCGGCGTCTGCGCCGGTACCGTCACTGCGTTCAGCTTGTTGTAAGCGTGAACGATTCTCCACCCACCTGTGGACTTCTTCTCCAAGCTTGTGTAGTATAGTGGTCAGTACCTCACCTTGTGGCAGTAAGGGTAGAGTGCGGTGAGATAGACTCCCGCTCTTGGCCTGCTTTACGACGAGCTTCAAAAAACTCGTCGATCGCTTTTACTTGATCACGCGGCAACGGCCGTTGCCGTGTAACACAATACTTCGTGCCTGGCACGAGGTCAATCTCATGACGAGTTCCCTTATCCTTAGGGAGCTCGCTAGGTACCTCTTCTGGGAATACGTCAGCGTATTCCCGAAGTACCTCATAAAATGGGGAGTTCGCTTTAAGCGACTCTCAGCGCTGCGCTTCAAAGCTCTGAACTTTGGTTTGATCATTGGGAACCTCTTTCCCAATGTTTTCCACTTGTAATGTGTATATTCGTTCACGAATATACACTACATCATCTGTTGCCACGATAATACAGATCTGTTCGATCTGATCATCGTGCAAGTTTCTCATAAACTTCTTCCAACTTAGCGCTGGAAGATCCATCACCTCCGAACCTTCTTTCGGAGGGTGTTCCATCAACAGAGACTGGGTAGCTAATCCGGTCTCCGTTTGCGTCAAGACGTTGATCGTCTCGACGGAACTGCCCATGCAATCAGACGCACTCGTCTGATTGACTGCTACACGGTGATTACAATTCACCGTGTGCGAATACTCATCATCATGGTGGCCACTGCCTACCATGGAATTTTCTTGGCGATCAGATGTGCTCGTCTGATCGGCCGCCTGTTCTGCGACACGGTGGTCTTTATCACCCGTGTGCATGGCTAACGCAATGTGGTGGGCACTGGCCACCACGGAGTTGTGCTCACGATTGCACTCGATCGTGAGTTCACTCTCATCAACACGGAATTCTTTCATCATGTTGGAACCTTCGGTCGCACAGTGGGTATTTCCCACTGTGAATACTATTTCATTCTCACGGTGGGTGTTTCCCACCGTGGATATCACTTCATTCTCATGGTGGGTGTTTCCCACCGTGGATATCACTTCATCCTCACGGTGGTCTTTATCACCCGTGGAATTTTTCTCTCCAACACGCAACGATTCCTCTGTTGCGTGTGGTAGTCCCTCTGGACTCTCACCAGCGCTATCCACCAGACTGTCTGACGCTGCGGTTGTATCTTCTGATACAGCCAGATTACACACAGGGTAATCAGATCCTGTGCATCCGCCGCAGTCGATCGATAGGTTAACCCAGTCGATCGAAGGTTTAAACTTGGACATCCATGGGATTCCAAGTATCACATCGAACTTGTCATCTAAATCGAGGACGATGAATTCATCCTCGAATGACAGTTCATTCAACTCGAAGCGTGTTTTAATCACACGCTTTGGAATAGTCACGGTTGCACCTGTTGCTAACCGGACTGACAACATACTTTGTGGGTTTTCTACCTCCACGAAGCTCAACAGCGTTAGAATCTGAGCTCTAACGAAATTGTGTGACGCTTCTGTTTCAAACAAAGCTCGCATGGGGACATCGCTCCCGTGCGGCTTAACCTCCAGGGTGATAAGAGACTTACCATCACCCTGCACCTTTTTACAGGACATAGTCCCATCTGGGTCTATTACCCCCACATGCCCTATGTCGGCATGTGGGATAACATTCCCAGTAGGGCGCCCCGCCCCTACTGGTGTTCTACGTTTTTTGCACCAACAGGGTGATGTCCCTGTTGGTGTCGCCATGCAGCGGACTGTTCCGTCCGCTGACTGCGTGGCACCGGACGCGGTGCCATACTCATGGGAAAAATGCCCCACTTTCGCGCATCGATTGCAGCGTATCATCGTACGGAACCACATGTTCCGTACAAAGTGGGGTTTTGGACCCCTGGATGGGCTATTGCCCCCAACAGTGGCGGTCACCGTATTACGCCGACCCTTGCGGTCGGCCTGTGCGGTGCGGATTCTTAAGTTCGTTTTATTTTAGTATATTTTTGGGAAATGATATTAACCGCCTTTATTAGGATTTTGTAGGTGCGGATTCTTAAGAACGAGCTTTCTCGTGGCGTTCCAGCCACTTCATGCCCAGAGCCGTCGTTTACCGACGGCTTGGGCGAGGGCTTCTTCCCTACCCTTGGCCCCTTAAAGCGAATATTTCGCTGGGGGTTCCGCGGACATCTGTTCCGCAGATGATTGGTGCTTCCACACAAGAAGCATCTTAGCGTCACATGCCGCTGCAGAATCGCAAGGAGCTCCGCTTCGAAGCCCTGCGGAAGGGAGTCGTAGTGACTCCTAGCGGGAGGTTTCTCTTCCGCTTCGACCTGACTCAGGTCCATGGGTTCGGGACCCACCTTAGAGGAACGGAAGTTCCTCTCGGCGTTAAACGCCATCTTAAACGCCTCCCCCAGGGCTTGACAGGGTTGGCTCAGACGAGCCAAGTCCCTTTCCACCCAACGCGCTGATAAGCGCCGTACATTGTGGGTCTTTCTCATACGCCTGCATCTTCAGACGAGATCGGTATATAGTGCGTCGACTCCCAGTGGCGTTGCATGGTGTGTGAATTCCCCCCCCTCTTCTTCCTTCCCTCGAGCGTTTTTCGTTCATGGTCGGTACTTAGCTGAGCTGGGGTTCTTGAAACAATGACTGGGGATTATCGTGTTTGAATCCAAGTTCCTTGAAGCAAGGAACCGCAACCGATAGGTCCATCGGCTCTGGACCTCCACCGCCCATGCTCTGGCGCGGGTGGCTGTTTCTTGAGACGAATTGTGAGCTTCGTCTGCCTGACTGCTGATTGTTGACATGCCGTTGCGGCATGTCAAAAGCAAAGGGCTGTTGAGCCCTTCGGCTGTACCCATCATGCGATGACGCTGATCGCATGCTGAACTCTTCACGGATGCTCATATCAATGGCATCCCTTAGAGTCTTTGGCGGGTGCCGATAAAGACTCTGTTTGACGCGACCATCATTGAGTCCCTTCATGAAGCCAGTGACCTGCATAGCAGGGGGCACCGGCTCATACAAAATATTTGACAGCAAATATTGCGTCTTCTGAGCGTAAGCTTGAAGGTCAAGCTTACCTTGCCGGAGTTCCATGAACTCCTGCCGACTACTTAGCTCCATTTCTGGAGCTTCAAAGTTGAGCTTTAGCTCAGCTTTTAATTCCTGATAAGGCAGGAACGCAGAGTCATCAGTGGCTCTGCAACTCATCGCCCATACCCTGGCTCTGCCGCCCAGACATGTTGTGGCGAAGTACGCCTGTTGACGTTCGTCAACAATATTTTGCGCAGAGATGGCATCTTCCACGTCTGCGAACCATCTACGAAAGGGCTCGCCCCCTTCGCCGGTAAAGGGCGGTACTCTCGCCTTTACCACTTCAACGCTATGCGTTGCAGGTGCAGTTGCAGTTGCGGACCGCGCTGCCTCTGGAGCGGGCCGTACTGGCTTTTCTAGGTGGTTTCGCCTAAAGCGATTCACCACCTCTACCACTTCCTCCGGGGACTTACCCAGGAGGAAGGTAATGATGTCGGGCCCCATAGACCGAACCATTTCCACCGTCGCGTCTTTACTACGCGACGAGAAGTGAGGGAAGTGTTTATTCACCACTTCCAGCGTTCTCTCTCGCTCGGCAGGCGTCATGTCTCGCGACATGATGCCGAGCGGATCTTAATCTTCGCTCCGCTAGTTAACTAGCGGAACGGAACTGTGGTCGTTAGGACGGACCACAAAGTGCTACCAGGTGTAACAGGACTGATCCTGTTACAGGCTTACACTGTAATTGCGAGGAAGCGCGCAATACAATTAGGGCAGGATTAGTTGATAACAACTAATCCTATACTAAAGTAAATATATAAATATTTACTTATGGGTTAGAACGCAAAATTAAGATTGTTTATTTAATGGGTGGTTTAGAGGCTACTGTGGTGGAGTCAAGTTCGAAATCGAAAACATTAGCATCAATAACCTGACTACCACCATCGCGCCCAGCCTTCCAAATTTCAGAGGGGGTACTCCGCGGACCACCACTCGAGATCTGTTCCGATCGTCCGCTGCAAGCAGACGACCGGTCGTCATCAGAACCCACTTGGTCCGATTGTTTAGTGTCCATCTCATCTTGTGTACCCGATGGAATGGGCTAGTTACACACTCGGTGGATCGGGATCGCAGATTGGATCGAACCGGTCTTGAATATAGAAGACCGATCTGGGTAGGTATCTCTGGGGCGGAACTATTCACCCCATACACAAACAGACCAAAAACACTTCCAAGAGATAACTTCCAATAGGTCGATCGTCCAAACGATCAAGACCTGACCAATACGAAATAATAGAGGGTAGACCGACTGTTCCGGTCTAGCTCCTGACCAATACGAAATAAGACCAAAACCGGTCTAGTTTCCAATCAATATTAAAACAAGCCAATATGTCCGCGTAAAGACCCAATATGCTCGTGAAACTCCACAAACGATATCTCCACGCCAAGACCAATCCAGTGAATAGCACGTTCCAAACGTACTTGAGTTGAGGTGTTGAGATCGCCAAATCGTACTCCCGTCGAGGGACTTCCGGTGGGCCAAAGTGCGCGTGCGGCGCGTCCAGACCGGGTATAATGGGCGAGAGGGGATAATTCGACCCTCTGCCCCCAAACACTCCGCGGCGGGCGGAGGCGACTAGTGTACGAAAAGGGAAGAACGGCGACCCCTAGCTGTGGTGTGAACCAAGACCAGAAGAGGTTTCAGCCACTTATCCGAAAGCTAAAAGATTTCCTTACTTAAAGGTATAACCTCTGTCCTAAAAGGTAAAACCACAACCAAAAGCCTCTTACTTGGAAAAACCACAACTAAAATACTACCACCCTATAGTCCCTAAATGTACCCCCACAAAAATATGTAAAATACCCAAAGTCGGGTGACTCACCAAAACTTGCGTTCTTGACACTTCTTGAGTCTGATAGGCTGAAAAGCCCCCCTTGTTTAAACCAATCCGAAATTAGACCAAATGCCTTGACGAAACTTGACCAGAAGTGTGCCAAATTTTGGGCACGCTTCTCCACAGCCGCCCCTGAGTCAGACCGTGTCGCACAATGACAACGGTCTGACCTCGTCCATCAAATTCAGTTGAACCTTGGTCATTCAGACTTTTCCGACATGGAGCAACCATCTTCTTCATCCGTTCCAGGTACTTATGTGGTGGAGCGGCTGATCGAAGTTTTTGAGACTTGATCAGGCGGTACCACGGCGCCCAGACTGCCGACTAACGAAGGGGGTCCTCCGGATGTCTTCGACTGCTTGTGTTCTTGCTCACCTTGTGTACCCGACGGCTAGGCGTGGGTAGCTCCTCTGGTGGCGGGGACAGCGCACAGCGAATTCTTGGTGTGAGTTTGAATTAACTAACTTTTGACGATACAACCAATGCGATCAGGCGTGATCACGTGCGATCAGGTGCTTAAACCACGTCAATTAGTCGCGATCAGGCTTGATCAAGTTTGGGCCGATGCTAATAACCGACGATCAGCAATATTCCGTCTTGATCGCAAGTGCGATCAGGCGGCAGTACGACGCGATCAGGTGCTGAAACGATGTAGATCAGTAGTAATCAGGCTTGATAAGGCTTTGGATGACGTTAATAACCGTCGATCAACAATATTATGTCTTGATCGCAGATGCGATCAGGTGTCTTGATCGCAAGTGCGATATGGTACTGAAAGGCTCGATCAGGGGCTAAAAACTGCTGCCCAGTCGTAATATACCTTGATCAGACTTGATCAAGCACCGGAAGTCGTTCAAGTAGCAGTTGGCGTGATTTGCGATCAGCGATCACGATCACGATTCGCAAAAAGTGTCGATCAGGTGTTGATCGGTAGGGGGGGTACTTGATCAGGCAGCGGAAGTCTTCACTGCCTGATCGCGGAGCCTCTAAGCCGTCAAACAGCTAAGGAACGCCCAAATCAATGCGCTCCTAGCCTAGACTATATGAGGAAAAGGTATTTATATTAAAATCCACCTAAAGTTCCCGTGGGGCGCTTAAAGCAGCCGAACTCTAGGGGCCAAACGTTAATTTCACGGGGAAGAGGTGAGAGCACTGCTCGATCACGTTCCCAAAACCCAATACCTTTAAACGAAGAGCCGCAGACACTGCGGGCGGAGTTGCGGGGTGAGTTCTCACACTCTACGCCAACCGCTGGGCCAAAAACGCACTTAGTGCTCCCGCCCGGGACGTAGAGGTTTCAATAAGGTGGGGGCGCAAAGGTGCCTTCCCGAAAAACGATCAGCGCGATCGTACGCAAAAGGAGAACTATATTAGCAATTAAACCCTTAGATATACCCTGTTCCTACTTTCAACCAATCCGCATCGTCCATTCGAAACGCCTTCCGTCCATCAGTCGACCTGATTTTTCCGCTTGTTCCTTGTTTGTTCGCTGGTGTCCGCCGCGTACCTGTAAGTAATCAGCACATCTTCCGTGTCCCTTCTATATCCTGTCTATGTACACCACGGTGGTACGTACTACTGTACCCACCGTGGTACACATGGCGGTACCTAATTATGTACTACTGTATCCACTATCTGCGTCCACTATCAGGCCCCTAATTTAGGTCCTAATATTAGTCATAATATTAGGCCCCCTATGGGCCTAATAAAATGTCCAACATTAGGCCCTATTTTAGCCTAATAAAAAAGTCCGCTTTACGACAACCGCCCCTGAGTCTCGTCCAAGCCGTACAGCGGTTGGGGAGAGGGTCGATAATGCCGTTGATTCTGGGAATCATACTGCCGTTGGAGAATTTGTCGTTGCACATCGATCAGGTCACCATCCAACTGTCGATCATCACCCATCATCTGCCCCTCTCCCATCAATCAAGCCCAATTCCATCAGGCGGTTACCGTTGGGGCTGTCCACTGCGATCTAACACTCGACTGTGGCCAACCGTGACAACTGCGATCAGGCTGTCTCGATCAGGCATTCACAGTCTGCTATGCCATCTTCAACGGACAGCTTGTCACCCCACATCACCAACGTTCCTGCCTTGGATAAGGCCACAGCTGATCAGGCGATCGCCGCGATCGAGCAGGCCTGCGATCTGCAAGAGGCTCTCCGTGCCAGCAACGATCAGGTCGCCTTGTTGTCTGGCTCACTCGCCATGAGTGACGACACGGTTACGATGCTTCGTCGGCGGCTCACTCGTACCCAACGTGACGCGGCGGACCGGAAGAAGGAAATCGAGGGAAGCCTTAAAAAACTGGAGCCGCTGCGCGATTTTATCAACGCTGCGGTCAAGAAGCTCGAAACCCAGTTAAAAGACGCCAAAAGCACTATCGCCGATCAAGAGCAGACCATATACGATCAGGGTGTCCAGATCCGGGAGCGGGAGTGTCTCAACGACCGTGAAAGTTACCTGCGATCAACGCTTGACGACACAATTGCATACCGAACGAAGGAATTGGAGAAACTCGAGCAGCGTGTAACCACGTTGCAGCACGAGCGCGATCAGGTTACTTCCCGCAATGTGCGCTTGGTCCAACGGGCGGTAAGTCTCACTACCGAGGTGGACAAGTACAAGGATCAATTCGATCGCCTCCAGAAGGAGAACGAGTCTACTAGCGCATTGATGGACGATTACACTGCCATTATGACCCAAGCACAGGAGATATCGGATCGGATTGAAGCGGAACTCACTACCGCTCGACGTCACCTCGATCAAGTTTCCGCGGACCGGGACACATTGCGTGATCGTCTACGACAGTCCCAAGGCGAGGTTTCGCGTTGGCGCTCTCATCAATCGAATATTCAGTCCGCACTGACGGGCATATCTCTGCAGCTTCTGGCCGGCCCTGATCAGGTCCCATTGCCTGCTAGTCCCTCTGCTGCTTCGACGACCAACTCGGTAGGCAGTACCACTCCATCGTCCGGAAAGCGTATTCGGCGTTCCCGATCTTCTTCTCCGTCTAAGCGGCCACGCCTTCTCTCTCCCGCTTCGGAGGCGAAGACTGCGGATGATGATCCCCCTACTTGCGATCAAGACGTTGAAGATGAGGACACTGGACCGATCGCCTCCATTCCTTCTACTCCAACCATTAGCGAGTTCGGGAGCGAGGGCCAGCCTGATCACGACCCGACCGTGTCTCTTTTTCCTCGCACGGGTGACTTCCAGACCTTGATCGCGGTTCCTGATGGTACCACTGACGCCGATATCCTGCCTTGGACTCCGGATCAACTCGGCATGTACAATTTACACAACATCACGGCCCAAGTGGTTTTCGACTACTTGACCCGCCTTGCTGGATGGTTGTTCCCGCCTGCTGCGTTGGCCCCTCCTACTAGTACGTGGTCCGTTCATTTGATCACCCAGGCAGAGATTGAACATTTATACTCCCAGCGCCCCTGGGATATTTTTTCGACCATGTTTCCGCCTCTTTCTTTTCGCTCGGCTGGCTGGTTCGCTGACCTGGAGACCAAGTATCTCACGTTCCTCGATCATCACGCATTGTCGATTTGGGAATCAACCCACTATCTCCCTATCGCGAAGAATCTTCGTGATATTGATGACTTCTTCCGCGATTATTACATCAAACGTCGCCAACGCAGAAGCCGGGCTGGGGAGACCTGGAAACGTATCGTGGAGCTCATCTTGCGGGGTATGATCGACAGGAAATGTGATCTCGACATCTTCTTGGACCCTTCGATCACCCATTGTGCCCGCAATCGCCCGCTGAAGTTTGCCCCGGCCGATGATGGAGCGTGGTACCCTGGGATTCTATCAGACCCGCCACCTCAGAGCCTACAAGAAGCGCTGGCAGATGTCGACGACCTTGAACCTTGGCGGGTTCAATATCGTTCCTTCCCCGAAGATCACCCTGGTCATAAGATTCCTCGCCTTCGCCGTAAGTTCTATCGGTCTGAATAGTCGGTCGATCACGTTTCTTCAATCAATACATTCTTTCGATCATGTCATTTCACTGTTGTCCTTTGTCCTTAAATGCATAATATAAATTGGTAGTCCGTCGGATCATCTGCCGTATCCAATCACCATACCTCGCAACATCCATCGTAATCACACCACTACAAGTCGTTCATTGTACCTCCATTAATCGTGAGTTTCATCAACCATTTCTGCGATCAGAGATTTTTCGATCGTGATTCCTTATCGGTACGTCGATCGCGCGCTAGTTGGACTCTTCATCCACTTGCATGACGTCGAAGCGATGTCTGTTCACCATCTTCCATTCGAAATCCTTGATCAAGGCATCACAATTCAAATCTGCCTCGTCTACCCACGACGGCTCGGAATACCCCTTCCAGTAGACTTGATATTCTCGTAACGTCCTTCCATATCTAGTCTTTCGATCAGATCGCACATCGGTAATACGATCAACTTCAAATTCATCGGGATCTAGCGTCCTTTCCCATCTATCTTCAGGTATCAAAGCTTCGTCGAAGTCGAAACGATCTTCTATTCCAGCTGCTAGCACAGTAGTGGGACGATCAGGAAATTCCTTGACTAATTTCAACTTGGACAGGTGTACCACTGGGAACATACGATAATCGGTGCCGGCGGTGACCAATCTCGCTGCATGATCGCCGATCACCTGCTCAACTCGGAAGGGTCCATGCCACATATGCGCCAGTTTCTTCGCGAACCCTTCTTTCACCCGATCAAGGTACAACCAGACCTTTGAACCAGCCTCGATATTGTGCGGCGTCACCTGATCGTTGTGTTTCTCAGCCCGATCAACCATCGCTTGGTGCAATCGAGTGCTCACTTGATTGCGGGCATATCGGTAGTCTTTTTGCAAATTATATCTCCACCGACGAGCGTCTCGATCTTTACGTCGAATCCCGCCCAGTTGTAACGTTGATTACAACGACGATCGTGGGTCCCACCCATACGCTAAATAGAATGGAGTTTCCCCGCGGATGCGATCAGGGGTTGAGTTTAGTGCGAGTACCAGGCGTTCTGCATACAAACTCCAATCTTTTTGTCCAATATCCGACACATACATCTTGATCGCTCGCGTAATCGTCTGCACCGTCCTTTCCGCCTTGCTGTTCGCCTGTGGTTGATATGCCATAGTGGCACTCTGACGTTGTCCCACGATTTTGTTGAACGCGCGAAATACTTCCGACATAAAACCAGGTTCTCGATCATGCCTGATCACCTCACTAGCCCCAAACCGTCGGAACACGCATTCTTCATAATTTTCGGCGATTTCTTGCGCGGTACGGGACGATCCAGCTTTCGCGATCACCATACCCGTGAACAAATCTGTCCAAATCAGCAGTTCCGTATGTCCATCCGTTGATCGGGGCAGCGATGGGATATGATCCATGACTATCACTTGGAATGGGTACGTCGCCTCGAATATTTCCCGGAGACATGCCCTTGATCGTAGGCTGGCCCTTCCCTGTTTCGCAATCCACGCATTGCCCGACAAATCTTTGTACACTTCGGAATAGACCACGCCAATGGAAATACCGTCTGATCCGCTGATATGTACGCCCTATGCCTTGGTGTCCTCCTTCCAAACTCACGTGATAGTGGTGGAGGAAATCTGCGTGCAAGGTCTCGGGTAGTACCAAGCTTAATTGACGATCGGCGATCATCTTGATCATCCTAATCATCCCCGGTTTTCCTTTTAGCCGCATTTCCACAGTAAATCAGTAATCCTTGTTCGTCAACATCATAGTTGTCAGCAATTTTCGCACACTCCTTCACCTCGTCTGCGCTCAATTGGATAACGTCACCGTACAGATAACACCGCAAATTCTGGATCCATTTCTCTTCATCCTGTGCCTTTTTCACCCGTTCCATTATTATTCCGGCTACTGGTACATCGGTCCATGTTGACGGTCGTGGTTGCCGGTGGTTACGTGATCGGGTCGTCACTAGCACTTGCGGGGCGGATTGATCTTCGTTCCATGTGATTACTTCGGGTAGACGGTTGAGATCAACTAATCCTTCCAGCTGTTTCTCATCTTCGATCTCAACTCTTGTTCCACCCTGCATAGCCATGGTGGTAATGTGATCTGCACTCCTATTCCACTCTCTCTTGACATGTACCAAATCATGATCACTCCACTCGCGTAGCCCGGATCACCAAATTAGAGTCCCCACACACGATCACGCTTCCTTTGGGATATCGTGCCAACAAGTCCAGACTTAAAAGCAACCCGTGGTATTCTGCTTCATTCACCGTGATATCCGGTGCATGATCGGCGATCGCGATCATAATCTTCCATTCCGGTAACTTCCACACAATGGCACCAAATGCACCCACACGTCGCTTGACACTTGCCGATCCATCAAAACTGATAACGTAAAGTTCTTCACCTTTTTAACCGTGGGAGGTGGTACTTTGATCATCTGCCGCGGTTGCTTTTTCGTTGCGATCGCGACGAACGCTTCATCAATTTCGGTGCGAGGGGTTATGCTTGCGGCTAACGCCCCTAGCACCTCATCTTCTCCATGCACACATTTCTTGATCTCGAGGTCCCACTGTGATAGGATCGCAGCCCATCTACCTAATCGTCCGTCCAACCCATTGGATGTTAGTAACCACTTCAATGTAAGATAGACGTGATAAAACGGTGATCGTCTTTCTGACCAGCATCGTGAAATAAACATCAAAAATTCGTAAAAGCGCCAGAACTTCCTTTTCGACGGGGCTGTAATTCAGCTCACCGCTTTTCAACGTTCTGCTAGCAAATGCGACGGGATGATACACTTGATCGTATTCTTGTACTAGAGCGGCGGATACTGCCCATTTGCTAGCGTAAACCACGATGACCGGCGTCTTGTCCTGGTCAAAGTGTCGCAGGGTTGGAGCTGATGCAATCTTCGCCTTCAGCATGCTGAATGCCACTTTTGCTCTAATTAGTCGATCATCCTCGTGATTTGATTCCGCCTCACTATGTGATCGTTTCTTCAACTCTTGATAATCTATCTCCCTCAATTCGTAAAGCACGGCGGCATAAATTGCGAAATATTCAATAAATCGACGATAGTAACTTAGGCTTCCCAAGAACGATTGCATAGCACGTAAGGTGCCAGGGAAAGGCAAATTGATGAGATCGTCCAGGTTCTTTGGATTTGTTTCTAACCCGCGGCAAGAGACGTGATGTCCTAAATAGGGCACTTCACTTCGCCCCCAGTACGATTTAGCCACGCTGATCGACAAATTCCATTGATCGCACTTTTCCAGCAAGTGCCGCACCTTATCGCATAGGGTGGACCAAGTATGTGCAGGGATTAATATATCATCGATATATGATCGCCGTTGCAGCACAGACGGGCCCGGCGTTTGGTCGGTTTCTCCTGCTGTAAATACGTCAGCTGATTCATCTGCGCCTTCTTTGACCCTAAGATATCCATATAGTGCATTGTCGATCAACCACTGATAAATTTGAGGAGCATTCTTGAGGCCAAAGGGCATCCTATTCCACTCAAACAATCCAAATGGAGTGACAAACGCCGAAATTTGACGTGCTTGATCGGTCATAGACACGACCCAGAAACCACTCGCCATATCCAAAGAGCAAAACCACAACGCTTTATCCAAATCTTCGAGTAGATCGGTGATCAGGGGCATTGGGTACACCATCAAACTCGTGAGTTGATTCACCGCGCGATAATCGATGAATAGACGTATATCGACCCCATTCTTTTTCACGATGATCACTATAGGCGATGCCCAGGGTGACGTTGACGGCTGAATGATCTTAGTTGCTAGCAACCCATTGATGCCGACAACTTCTCGCGAAATTGTGGGGCCACTTTCCGGCACTTTTGGGCGATCGGGCGCGCATTACCCACATCGATATCACAAACAACTCCTCGTGCAGCGGGGGGTAGCGCGTTTCCCTTCCCGATCAACAGATGTTTTTTCGCCCAAATTATTTCGCGAAGTTGATCTATCTCCTCCACTGTGTTGACTGTGGGATCTCCGACTAGCAAATCATCATTGGTTACTTCTTCGGTGCTTGCAGACACTTCGGGTAACGTAGCAAGCTGCTTCTACAATTCTTCCACATACAAATCTCCACCTTCGTGATAACAAACCTGATCGTCAATAGGTGTCACGTCGAATTCGCTGGGGCTAACTGAGACAGGGTGATTACACGCATCTTGAGTAGGTGTATCGCTTGAAACAGGCTGTTCAACTCCATGATTGAAGGTCGGAACTTTCACTTCCGGCCCCTTATCGCACCGCTCTTGCACCCCTTGCACCTTTTGCACCCCTTCGGTTACCAACGCTACAGATGCGACGATCGTGTCCGTGGGACGTACTAAGATACTTCGAGGAGTTGGATACTCCTTCTTCTCGACTAATGGACCCTGATCGACACTTTCTTGATCGTTAGATACCAGATCGGTGGAGGCTTGATATGCCAGATTTTGCCACTCTTTGTAACGGTTGAACACGATCGAAACAAATCCGGGGCGGCGGGGCACATCATCTTTGTTCATCCAAATACCTAAAATAGTCTCTTCTTGAACAATGATGGGGTGATCGACGATGTTCTTAACACGTAAATACCTCAAATTTCCCGCGCCCCTAGCGATATTGGGGACCCAATCTATTCCACGAGTAATCCACAACTTGCGAGATTGCTGATCGTAAATTCGTTCTTCAGCTGATCGACCTACTGGGATCTGTTCATACTGATCGAGCTTCATATAATTACCGCTCGACCCATACAACTCTCGACGTCCCTCCAGTGGGATGATCACTTCGTCAGGTAAACTTAGTGCGCCATGAGCGATATCTAATCGAACACCAGCTGGTATCATGAAATTCAAACCCAATATGGCATCTTGACCAACAAGTTTGCCCACCCATGCCTGGAAATAATAAACCAATGATCCCGCTAGCGTTATCTTGATTTTTGCACGTCCTTCTGTTTGGTATGCACTTTCTCCAATGCCGATACATTCTTGTGTTTGACTCGTGTCAATCCAACAACCCACCATACGAGCAAAGGTTGAGTCGATGACCGACACTTTGGCACCAGAATCAAATAATATCATAGATCGCTCGTTATTGATTTTTCCACTCGCCTTGGCTTGCTTGAACCATTTCTTTGGCGAGTGATATTTCCAATATCCACGTGATTCGCCTGGAAGTAATTCGACTTCCATGATCACAGGTGATCGAGAAAACTCATCAATATGGAAATTAGCCAAACGTGGTAAATCAAGCTGATCGCGTTTTTCCTTATCTCTTGTTGCTACTCGATCAGCCCTCTTCTTATCCACAAATGCAAAAATACACAAACTAGAACGCTCGTCTCGTACCAGATTTCAACCTGGCGAGCGTCCTAGTTTAACAAATCTTCGGCTTCCTTGGGCAACAGTCCTGCATGCTTGGTAGGGTTATACCACTGGCGGATGCGGTTAGAAAATTCTTCCATAGGGCACTTCCCCGCATCTTGAATCTCGACGCATGCTCGGCAGACGTACAGGCATTGATCGGTGGGGTGTCCTTTCTTGCAACACTTCAGGCAATTCAGGCTCTTCCAGCAACGTAAGTTGTCGTGTCTGATCGATCCACAATGACTGCACTTCTTTATCGCCCCTTGATCGACTGCGTTGGAGTCGCTTCGTTTGCCTGATCGTGACTCGCCAGGCTGATCGTGCGCCCCTGGTTGATCGCGCATAGTAGCAATCATATAGCGGCGATGATCGCCATCACTTCCACTATCATCAGCACTTGATTCTTCGCTGCCAGACGTTACCTTGATCGCACGTACGCCCCTAGGCTTTCGCGTCGCGGCCGGTGCTCGATCGTCGCCGGATTTTTGGCGGAATCTGCTGGTGCCTACTGCCGCTGTTGGCTGATACCACTTGTTGCGCGTATGCCCGCAACGTTTCTTCCAAGTCCGAAGCACGATCCAAGCGTAGGAGAGCCAGCTGATCGGCGAGTTCACGATTGGCCAGAGTGTCCAGAAAATGTTGGACATGTTCGCGCAGATTTTCGGGCGGTCCATCTCTGATCGGTAACTTAGCTCGCAGTCCCGCCACATTCAGTCGGTGCAAATATTCGATAGGACTTTCGTCTGATCTCTGCTTCATATAATAATACTGGCGGGATACCGATTGACCAGTTCCACAGTATTGTACTTCGAATTCATCCACGAGACTTTTCCAACTTGATCGGGTGGTTCTACTCAACTGTCGATGCCAGTTGCGCGCTGGTCTCTTCAGTAAATCTCCCAGGATTAGACACTTTTCAGGATCAGAAGCTTGATCGCGCATAAATGCTGACTTGAGACGACTGATCCAGTTCCTCGCTTGATCTTCATCCCCTTCTTTTCCTGAAAATTATTTCAAATCGCTGATCGCAGACATCCGAATTCTGGCAATTGGCTGCTGATCAGGTGTCCCAGTATACGCGGATGCCACTGTGGCTCGCCGTGGCAGTGTGATCGGTTCATCAGGGGTCGACGTAGTCAATCTGAGACCGTTGATCGTGAAACGAGTGCACGGATTCCATATCCACATCTTTTACCGTCGTCGACCTATCTGGTTTCGACTGCTGACCACGCAACGAGTGTACGGGCTCCATATCGACATCCTTGATCGACGCAGCCCTTCCTTGATTTGGCTGGCGGATTTTGGCGCAACGACTACAGGTGCCCACTTACTTCTCTCTTCAGCTAGAAACTTCTTCATGGATTTGTCAAAAAACATCTGCCACTGTGGCCCTTGATCGTTTTCTGTCTTGATCGACTGAGGTTCCGTCTTGACAACCGGCAATTTGGAGTTGTCCTTTTGGCAAACTTCCATTCTGGTCATCTTGGGCTCCATACTCCCAGCGCTACTTGACTCAATTCCCTGATCGTCACCCTCTGAAGGGGCAGATTCGTAGCACGATGACCCCAAATGTCCCGCTACGTTGATTGACGGACTTGTCTCAATCTTCAACGGGGATTGTGGTGGTGAACTGGGGAAATCTTCATCGTCTGCTTCGCCCACGATGGGTATCAACAGGGAATACAACAGCTGGGTGGCCTCTGCCAGATCTTCGGAGTCCTGATCGAATACTTCCTCGGCATCGTAGGCGCCTGTTATCAGACCAGCCTGCTTGATCAGGCGTATTAGCCTTAGCACAATCGTTAGCTTATTTTTTCCCTTCGTGATTGGCTGGTTGACCGGTCTACTCAGCTTCCCGCTGATCGTGACCCCGAGCCGGCTCATGATCGAGTTCGTCATCAGTTAATCTTCTAGGCGCTCTCGGTAAATCTTTTGGTAAATCGTCTTTACCAGATCGGCTTCCGTTGGCGGTGTACTTGATCGGCTTTCGTCGCTCTCCGACCCAGGCGCTTTGATCAACATCTTCAGTTGATCAATCTTGTAATACTTCTCCATCGGATCCCAATCTGGATCATTATATACACGTATTTTTGGTGGATCATAACGCAAGTTATGATCCGCATGGGCTCCCGAAGGAGCTTCGGGAGGTGGTTGAGGCTTCTCCTCCTTTACGTCATCTGGATTCCTCC
Source organism: Peronosclerospora sorghi (assembly GCA_026184515.1). Taxonomy (NCBI): domain Eukaryota; phylum Oomycota; class Peronosporomycetes; order Peronosporales; family Peronosporaceae; genus Peronosclerospora; species Peronosclerospora sorghi. The sequence continues at coordinate 2,253,701 of CM047586.1, forward strand.
CCAGGTCCTGATGATCGGCATTTCCTTTCTTCTTCAGGCATGACGACGGCTAACTGGCTTCCGTCGTCACAACCACCTCCTCCTTTTCCACCTTGATTTTCACCTCTGCTTCAGCTTCCGTTTTCACTTTCACATCCGCGCTATCTTGCGTAGAATCGCGGTGATATCCCGCGTCGCCCAAAGAACCGGGCACGCGCACCATTGTGGTGGAGCGGCTGATCGAAGTTTTTGAGACTTGATCAGGCGGTACCACGGCGCCCAGACTGCCGACTAACGAAGGGGGTCCTCCGGATGTCTTCGACCGCTTGTGTTCTTGCTCACCTTGTGTACCCGACGGCTAGGCGTGGGTAGCTCCTCTGGTGGCGGGGACAGCGCACAGCGAATTCTTGGTGTGAGTTTGAATTAACTAACTTTTGACGATACAACCAATGCGATCAGGCGTGATCACGTGCGATCAGGTGCTTAAACCACGTCAATTAGTCGCGATCAGGCTTGATCAAGTTTGGGCCGATGCTAATAACCGACGATCAGCAATATTCCGTCTTGATCGCAAGTGCGATCAGGCGGCAGTACGACGCGATCAGGTGCTGAAACGATGTAGATCAGTAGTAATCAGGCTTGATAAGGCTTTGGATGACGTTAATAACCGTCGATCAACAATATTATGTCTTGATCGCAGATGCGATCAGGTGTCTTGATCGCAAGTGCGATATGGTACTGAAAGGCTCGATCAGGGGCTAAAAACTGCTGCCCAGTCGTAATATACCTTGATCAGACTTGATCAAGCACCGGAAGTCGTTCAAGTAGCAGTTGGCGTGATTTGCGATCAGCGATCACGATCACGATTCGCAAAAAGTGACGATCAGGTGTTGATCGGTAGGGGGGGTACTTGATCAGGCAGCGGAAGTCTTCACTGCCTGATCGCGGATCCTCTAAGCCGTCAAACAGCTAAGGAACGCCCAAATCAATGCGCTCCTAGCCTAGACTATATGAGGAAAAGGTATTTATATTAAAATCCACCTAAAGTTCCCGTGGGGCGCTTAAAGCAGCCGAACTCTAGGGGCCAAACGTTAATTTCACGGGGAAGAGGTGAGAGCACTGCTCGATCACGTTCCCAAAACCCAATACCTTTAAACGAAGAGCCGCAGACACTGCGGGCGGAGTTGCGGGGTGAGTTCTCACACTCTACGCCAACCGCTGGGCCAAAAACGCACTTAGTGCTCCCGCCCGGGACGTAGAGGTTTCAATAAGGTGGGGGCGCAAAGGTGCCTTCCCGAAAAACGATCAGCGCGATCGTACGCAAAAGGAGAACTATATTAGCAATTAAACCCTTAGATATACCCTGTTCCTACTTTCAACCAATCCGCATCGTCCATTCGAAACGCCTTCCGTCCATCAGTCGACCTGATTTTTCCGCTTGTTCCTTGTTTGTTCGCTGGTGTCCGCCGCGTACCTGTAAGTAATCAGCACATCTTCCGTGTCCCTTCTATATCCTGTCTATGTACACCACGGTGGTACGTACTACTGTACCCACCGTGGTACACATGGCGGTACCTAATTATGTACTACTGTATCCACTATCTGCGTCCACTATCAGGCCCCT
>CM047586.1:2255403-2270178 GCA_026184515.1 Peronosclerospora sorghi
GCGTCCACTATCAGGCCCCTAATTTAGGTCCTAATAAAATGTCCAACGTTAGGCCCTATTTTAGACTAATAAAAAAGTCCGCTTTACGACACTTGCACTGCTGGACTTGACCTTCTTGTATTTCCTTAACGACCGTTCTTGTAGGCACCTCGCATACCACGTCATCGCATGTCACTTCGCCCGTCCGGTCGGTCCGGTCTGGCAGCCCCCATCGTTCTACTGCACCTCAGACATCGGCAGGGCATCAGACCGGGACCGACGCGCAGTTGCAAAACGCACTTGAAGAGCTCGCACGTCTCCAGGAGCAGATTGCTCAACAGGCTACACAACGTAAGCACGCATGTCCGGTCTTCACCTTGGACCTGTTCTAACCTTCGATTGTCTTCAGCCCATATACCTCCAGCCCGTATACCTCCTGGCATCAGCAAGGCGATCAATGCCCTGCTTGCCGCCGATCGGCAGTCGAACACGCATGACCTCCAGCTGCGTCAGGTTTTGACTGGACTCATAAACGCGCGCAACAGGTTGACCCGCTTGGAAGCTCATCAGCTTCATCTCCGGGAGCAGCTTGTGCTGGTCCAACATCAGCAAGCAGAAGACCTGCTTGACCAGACCACGTTGAGTATTCAAAGCGACGACCTCGAGAGGCGTCTCACTGAGCTCCGAATTTCGATTCAAGACCATACCGAGGAGTTCCAGTCTTGTGAACGCAAGTCGAACGATTGGACGCAGGCAGCGAACGGTCGTCGGGCGGTATTAAAAGAATGTCATCAGCGCTTGGTTGACCTGTTGCGTCCTCGTCGGCATCCGGTTTCTGCCTCCAGCGTAGACCGGTCTGCGTCGGCCGCCTTGGTGGACCTACACCGGGACCAAGACCAAGGCCGTTCATTGGCCGAAATTCCCCAGCCCAAAATTCGTCAAAAGTCTAAGAAGCGCGCGGACGCGCCGAGTCCCTCGAGGGCGCGGGTCACAGCGCGCGACCCTGAAATCGAAGGGAAGCGTGCGGTACCTCGTAAGCGAGCCAAGATACAGGCGCCCCTCGTGGGCCCAAGCTTGGACGAGGATGACGACAGTAGCATCTCCAAAAATCAAGCGCCCTCGACCGCCGGTGCTGACCATGCCAAGTATTCAGAGGTCTCGTCCTGGGATGACTCCGGCGAAGACTCCGGTGATTCGGAGTTTGCTGTCCCCATCCCAACCAAGTCGCGAACAAGTCCACATGAAAGTTTTGTTCAAGTTGCATCGACTTCGGAGCAAACAAAGAAGACCGGTCCGCATGGTGGCGTTCCACCACCTCATGCGTCGACAAAGTCAACACCTACGGTCTCGCCTGGGACTTCCAAGCTCCACAAAGATTCTTTGTTGGCCAACGTGGCAATCGACAGTTCTTACCTTCCGCCACGAATGCGTGAGGATACTTTTCCGTGGTCGCCAGGGCAGATCGGTTGTTTACGCCGGTCCACCCTGACCAAGCAGCTCCTGGCCCGGTCTTTCTCTCTTCCAGACCATTGGATTTTCCCGCCGGCGAAGAAAGTTCCTGCCGCGTCGGAATGGCGGCCGGACTTGATCACGTCGGCACAGATCTCTTGCTTGTACGCTGACGAGCCGTGGAAGATTTTCGATCATCCCAAGATGGGGTTCATCTTCCACTCGACTCCTTGGGCCAATGCTTTCATGAGTCGGGTGAAATGTTTTAACAAGACTCACGCTCAAGCCATCTGGGAGGCATCCCACTATCTGGTGCTTCCCCCGGAACGAGTTCGGCAAGACCCTGGCTTGGCGACCATCCAGAACAAGCGCAAGCGGCGTCGGATCAGAGCGGGTGAGGCCTGGCAGTCCCTTTGCCAATATGTTTTGGACGGGATGCTGGCCCACGAGTGCGACGTCGATGTGCTCTTATATCCAGTTGTACTTCATATGCCGCGGCGTCGCGTCGAGAGGACCCGGCTGCTGGCTGACGGTGGCACATGGTACCCCGGTCTTGGGTGCATTACACCGGTCTTGGACCTCAAGGATGCTTTGGTCCAACTAGACCAACAAGAACCTTGGCGTAACCAGTACCAGGCCCAAGTTGAAAAGCATCCGTCGTTGACCGTCGTCCGTCTGTGGGGTGATGGCGAGTGAGGTCGTAAGTAGTCGACCAGATAACACTTAATATATATCATCGTTCTTTTCACATGATCGGTCATCAAATCACTTGAGCTAATTCCACCACTTTCTCCAGAGTTGCACTAGACACGTTATCACCAACCGTTCCACTTACATCGCGAAAAAACAATCCACGTTCGTCACTACACTATTCCAATTCATCACATATTCACAATACACAATAGACAAGACACAAGACCTTGCACCTCTTCACACCGGTCGGGAAGACCGATGCTACTGCATGTCTTGGTATTGGTCTTCATGGGTCTGCATCACTGCGAAGCGGTTCCGACTGACTCGGTCCCGTTCGAATTCTCGTAGTAGTGCTCCACAGTTCAGGTCGGACTCATCAATCCAAGTTGTTTCATCATGGTCCCTTCATCGGACCAGATATTCTCGGTGGGTCCGGCCGAACCTGGTCTTCTTGACCGATCGGACATCTAAGACCTTTTCCACTTCAAATTTGTCCTTCTCCAGCGGTCGTTACCAACTGTCCTCCGGCAGTAATGCTTCATCAAAATCAAACCGTTCTGCCTATTCTACTAGACAGGGCAGTTTGGGACGATCAGGAAATTCTCGGAACAGTTTTAACTTGGACACATGTACGATCGGGAAGACCTCGTAGTCCGTGCCGGTTGTTACTAGACGGGCAGAGTGTTCACCAATCAGCTCGGCAACACGGAAAGGACCGTGCCACATGTGAGCCAGCTTCTTCGCATAGCCCTCCTTCACTCGGTCTAGGTACCGTGGGTTTCTAGGTACCTTGGGGTTGGACCTGGTCGTTGCTCCGGTCTGCCCGGTCTTGTGTAGCTTGACGTAACTTTTCGTTGACAATTTCTCTTGCATGCTGGTAATGTTTCTGGACCTGCATGCGCCAACGTCGAGCATCACGATCACGGGTCCGAGTGCAGCCAATAGGTATCGCGGCTTCAAGAGTGGACCGGGGGTCCCATCCATACGCAAGATAAAAAGGCGTTTCTCCTCGGACCCGATCGGTCGACGAGTTGAGTGCAAACACCAGCCTTTCTGCGTATTCTTCCCAATCGCGCTGGTCTGGATCGGCAACGTACATCTTGATTGCTCTTGTAATAGTTTGTACCATACGTTCTGCCGATCCATTCGCTTGCGGACGATATGCCATCGTCGCGCTCTGTTTCTGGCCCAGCATATTGTTAAACGACCGGAACACCTCGGCCTTGAAACCGGGTTCTCGGTCGTGTCTGATGACCTCGCTGGCGCCGAACCTTCGGAACACGCATTCTTCGTAACTTTTGGCGATCTGCTCGGCAGACCGGGACGCACTTGCCTTCGCAATAACTAGACCGGTGAACAGGTCTACCCAGATCAACAACTCAGTATTGCCATATGTCGATTTAGGCAGCGACGGTATATGGTCCATCGCTATGACCTGTAAAGGGTAGGTAGCTTTGATATTTCCGGGCGATCGCCCCTTGATTACCGGTCTACCCTTTCTGGTCTTGCAATCCGTACAACAACCCACATATTTCTGTACACTTCGGAAAATACCTCTCCAGTGAAAGTGGGACCTGATCTTGTGATACGTTCTGCCTATGCCCTGATGTCCCCCTTCTAGACTCACATGGTAGTGATGGAGGACATCTGGCTGCAGCAACTCAGGTATCACCAATTTCGCCAATCGGTCCCGGTCTGCACTGTCTTGGTCGGCATCGCGGCAGTAAAATAGTAACCCATCCTCATCTACTTCGTAACTGTCTGCGATCTTGGCACATTCTTTCGCTTGACCATTCGTCAACTTAGACATTTCACCGCGCAGGTAGGTCTTCAAATTCACAATCCATTCTTCTTCGTCCTGCGCCTTGAGGATCCGTTCTGCCCTTAGTCGTTGCACAACAGATTCACTCAACCGTTCCTTTGGGAACGGTTGGTGGGACTTCCGAGCTTTCGGTCTAGTCGCGACCATCATATGCACCTGGTCCGGAGCGTTCTTGGGTCCGATCACCTCGGGGAGCCTGTTTATATTCATCAATTCATCAGGAACGGCCTCCTCGGTGATCGTAGCCCCGGTCTGGTCTCGCATGGCCTTGGTCGCGAGGTAGTCGGCGCTTCTGTTCCAGTCCCGTTTCACGTGCAACAGCTCGTGGTTGGGATGGTCTTTCAATGCCTTCATTACCCGATCATTTAACGACCTCAGCCGTGGAGCCTTGCAGTAGATATCTCCGGTGATCTGCCTGATCACTAGGTTGGAGTCACCACATATGATGACTCGCCCCTTCTCTTGCGACGACAGCAGGTCCAGACATAGATGTAGACCTCGGTACTCCGCCTCGTTAACAGTAATATCCGTGGTGAAATCGGCAGCGGCTGCAACTATAGACCATTGTGGCAACTTCCACAATATGGCACTGTAGGCGCCGACATTCTTCTTCACGCTTGCTGATCCGTCAAAACTTAAGACCAAGAGCTCTTCATCATGGTCGACGGTCGGTGGCGGTCTCGAAACTGACTGCCTAGGTTGCTTCCTCCGGGCAATCGCTATCAATGCCTCGTCTACTTCAGACCGAGGGGTGATACTGGCAGCTAATGTGCCCAATATCTCTTCCTCGCCCCTGGTGCACTTAACGACCTCGAGGGTCCACTGCGACAAGACCGCCGACCATCTGCCTAGACTTCCGTCCATCCCATTGGCTGATAATAGACAGGCCAAAGTTGACCGCCTTGACAGGACATTTATAGGTCGGCCGACCAGCAGGTTGTAACACACATCCAGAATTCTTAGCAACGCCAGAACTTCTTTCTCGACAATTCCATAGTTCACTTCATTTGGCTTCAGCGTTCTGCTCGTGAACGTGACCGGATGGTACACACCATCAAGATCTTGTACTAGAGTGGCCGAAACGGCCCACTGACAAGCATATACAATAATGGTCGGGACCTTTTCGGGATCGAAATGCTTCAAAATCGGTGCCGTCACCATCTTAGCCTTCAACATACCAAAAGAAAACTTTTCACGCTTCATATGGTCTTCGGCCTCCACTTGCGGACAATCTGCAGCAAGACCAGATTCGGCGCCCCGATGTAAAGTTGCCCGGTCTTCTTCGCGCAACATATGGTAGTCCACTTCCAGGAGCTCATACAACACAGCTGCGTAGATAGCAAAATCTTCGATGAAGCGGCTGTAGTAGTTTAAACTTCCTAGGAAGGACTGCATTGCCTTCAGAGACTTGGGAAACGGGAGGTTGCTTAACGAATCCAGGTCCTTAGGATTAGCCTCTAGACCATTGTTCGAGACCATATGACCTAAATAGGTGACCTTGGACATACCCCAAAAACTTTTTATGGCGCTGATAGATAGTTTCCAGCGGTCGCATGTCTCCAACAATCGTTCAACCTTCTCGCACAGATCGTTCCATGACGAGGCAGGTATCAGAATGTCGTCGATGTACGACCGCCTCCCTAGAACGGACGGTCCTCTTTCCCGATCGGGTTCACCCTCTGTAAACACATCATAACTTTCGGCAGGGTCCCGATCGGTCTTGATTTTGAAGTGTCCTTCAGTGCGTTGTCTATCAACCTTTGATAGATCTGGGGTGCGTTCTTCAGACCGAACGGCATACGGTTCCACTCGAAAGGACCAAACGGTGTCACAAATGCGGAAACCTCACGGGCTTGATCAGTCATCGAGACCACCCAAAATCCACTTGCCATGTCCAGCGAGCAATACCAGAAGGTCTTGTCCAGGTCTTCCAGCAAATCATTAATCAGCGGCATCGGGTACACCATAAGTTTAGTTAACCGATTTACCAGCCGATAGTCGATGCACAACCTAATGTCGACGCCGTTCTTCTTGATAACAATTACGATCGGCGAGGCCCATGGAGAGGTCGACGGTCTAATAATCTTGGTAGCCAACAGTCCTTTGATAAGATCAGAAAGCTTTTCCCGGTACTGTGGCGCCACGCGTCGACATCGCTGAGCAATCGGCTTGGCATCTCCAACGTCAATATCGCAAATCGCACCACGGGCTGAAGGTGGTAAGGCATTGCCCTTTCCGATCAGCAGATGTATTTTCTTCCATATGATATTCTTCAACTGCTCGATCTGGTCTGGACTGTTAAGGTCTTGATCACCCACTTGTAAATCATCCATTGTAACTTCGGAAGAGTCGGCATACACTTCAGGGAGGACTGCCATTTGGCTTTCCAGCTCCTGAATGTACTGTTCCCCGCCTTCATGTATACAGACTTGTTCATCTTCTGGGGTGATATCATCTAGACCATCTGGACCGGATGAACGCCCCTGGTCTTGATCAACGGGCTGTCCTTCACTGATATCAGTCTGATTAGGAATACCGTCATGGTCCGACCTATCAACTTCATGTTCCCCTTCTTCCGTTTCTTGCTCCGCTGTCGCCTGGTCTTGTGCTGACACCACGTTGACTAGCCTCGGCTCGTCTACTTGATGGTCCACCGTTCCTGGTGACTGCGGCGCCTTTCTTCGGACCAACATCTTTTTTGGGGTTACATAACTTGGTCTTTCCACTAAAGGTGAAGTATCCTCTTCCACCGACCCATCATCGCTGATAAGATCGGTGGTCAATTGGTACGCCAGGTTTTGCCACTCGACATACCGCCTCGACCCAATCGAGACGAACCCCATCTTCCTTGGCACCTTCCCTTCTGCTAACCACATGCCGACAATAGTGTTATTGTCCAGTGTCAGCGGCTTGTCACCGATATTGGTAACACGGACAAAATCACGTCGACCAGCACTCTTTACGAAGGTCGAGACCCACCGATCGCCCCTGTTCAACCACAACTTCCTCGAACGAAAACCTTTCTCAACCGGGGTATCGGCAGACCGACCAACTGGGATAGTGAGGTCTTGGTCCCACCGGAACAGATCGGTATACGAACCATACAGAGGTCTTCGACCAGCCAACTGGACCTGGACCTCATCCGGGAGCGTAAGCACTCCATGTGACAGGTATAGGCGAATACCAGCTGGAACCATGAAATCCATTCCTAGTAAAGCGTCTTGGCCAGCCAATGCCAACCCAAGCGCTGAAAAAGTAGACCAGCGATCCCGACAAAGTAATTTTCACACGCGTTCTTCCTTCGGTCATATAAGAGTTTTCGCCGATACCGACGCATTCTTGTCTCTGGGTATCGTCTATACAACATCCGACCTTACGAGCAAAGGCGGAGTCGATTATCGATACTTCAGCTCCAGAGTCGAACAACATCGTCGCCTTCTGGTTATTAATCTTACCACAGGCTTTCTCCTGCTTGAACCATTTATCAGTCGCGTGATACTTCCAGTATCCGCGGGATTCTCCAGGCAGCAAGTCCAACTGCATAACAACCTTAGTCCGGGAGTACTCATCGATCTTCAGACTGAAGACCGGATGGTCTCGGTCGACGCAATTTGGAATAGAACGTGTATTGTCGGTATTATCCTCCTTGCCGACATATGCATAGATGTGAACCGTAGAACGCTCGGCTCGATCCAGATTCCAACCTGGCGAGCGTTCTAGTTTAACATCTTTTTTGCGTCCGGCGGCAGCATACCCGCGTGCTTGTCCGGCACGTACCACTTGCGCATCATGTTAAAAAATTCTTCAATCTTGCAGTGGCCGGCCTCGTGGATCTCTCCACATGACTTGCATACGAAGAGGCAGTGGTCCGTCGGGTGGCCGCGTCTCTCGCACTTCTTGCACACCATCTTCTTCCAGCAGTTTGGACCATCATGTTTGCTCGACCCACAGTGGGAGTACTTCTGACGAGGTCGGTCTGGATCGGACTTGCTTCCGTTCCTTCCCTTCCGGTCCACCTGGTCGGACTTTGACTTGGTCTTCGGGGCAGGTCCCGCAACATAGACGTAACGATACTGGTCTTCATCCGATGACTGATGGCTGGATGGACTTCCACTTTCCCCTTCTGACCCCGTGCTGTCATCAGCTACAATTGCCTTGACCGCTCGGGTCGGTCTGGTCCAAGGTATCTTGACCGGATCGGTCTGGGTCTTGGAACGATAGCGACCTGATCCACCAGCGGTCTTCGCTCTCATACTACGCGACTGTTGTAACGTCCGCAGGGTCTGTTCGACTTCGCACGCATCCTTAAGACGCAGTAGAGTAAGCTGGTTCTCCAGTTCTTGATCGTCAAGGGTACTAATATAGTGACCCACATGTTCTAAGGCGGCACCGTTCGGCGGGTTATTCTCTTTGATTGTTATACCGGCGCGAAGTGCAGCCACGTTCAACCGATGCAAATACTCGATCGGTGTTTCGTCGGCCCGCTTCTTCATATGGTGGTACTTACGGGCGCTTGAAAATCCGGAGTTACAATATTGACCTTCAAACTCCGCACATAACAGGTCCCAGTCAGACCGGACTCCCCGACCCAACTGTTGAATCCAGTTCGCAGCCGGTCCTTTTAACAAATACCGGAAGATTAAACAACGTTCGCCTTTTGGGGTCTGGTCTCGCAGGAACGCAGACTTGACCCGACTGAACCAAGACCGGGCCTGGTCTTCATCAGCATCCTTGCCGGTGAAGTCCTTGAGGTCGGTCGTCGCGGCCATACGGATGCGCGGAATAGCAGCAGATACAAAGTCGTAGGCAGTAGTGGAGGCTAGGTTAGCCTTGCGCACCTTTCCTGCGCCTGTACCATCTGACCCACCATGGTCGTCAAGACCGCCGACCGACTCCATATCACAGTCACTTGTCTTGCTTGGTCTACGCGGTCTTGCCGGTTGCGGCTTGCGCCTTCCCTTGACGGTTGGTTTATCACTTCTAATAGTCTTATCCATAGATGTTACCGATTCCATATCCACATCTTTGCAAACATTGACACCTTGACAGGTAGAACGGTCTTGGACATGTGGGCGCATAGGTGGTCTAACTCGTTCTTCCATGAAACGTTGCATCATCGTCTCAAACATGGCTTGGACGTTGGCTGGCGTCATGGGCAACGTGTTGATACCCTCCTTTTGCGGAACTGAGGCCTGTGGGGCTTGCTTGAGCCCCGACTGGCAATCATCCCCTTGCTGCCGCATGTCCTTTTTTTGTTCAGACCGGGAATGGTCCACCCCCATGGTCATCCGCTCAACACCGGTCTCCAACTCTGATGAGATGTTAGAAGCCGGTGGAGACTGGTAGATCGATTCATCATCGGAACCAATGTCAACAAGCTCTGTGGAGGCTTCGGCGACCTTCATTGCCGTGGTGGGAGTTGGGCGGCGAACCGCCCCCACCAGTGGCACCAAACGGTCGTGGAGGTCCGACATCGACGCCTCCAGTCTCCAAGCATCAAATTCAAACAATTTATTGACACCGGCGGGGTTATGCATTTTAATGCCAACCTCCGCCAACATCGCCACCAAATTCTTGACGAGCAGTAATGGTCGATCACTATGGATCGGCTTGGTAGTGGGACCGAGAAGACGGTCGGGTATATGGAGGTCCAACACCCGAAAGACCTGGTTTTGGCGAACAAATCGCTTCAATTCAAAAACATAATACATCTTGTCCAGGTCTTGTTCGGTGATAGCCTCATCCCCGACCTTCGACTTTTCTTCGAAGTCGTCTTCGTCGGGTGGCATTCCCAGCCCTTTTCTGGGGACATTGGGTACCTTGGGGACTTTAGGGAGGTAGACCGGATCGTTCCAGTCAGCCTCCAAGTACTTTTCATCTTTTAGTTTTCCATCAATTTTTTCATTCATACACATAGGATCAGGACCAAGGTCCTGATCCTCTCCGGAACTATAGCAAGACCTGCTATAGTCCCGATCGGCTCAGGTGGGAGACTTTTGGGGAGGAAAAAACTTATTAATCCCGATCTGGTCCTCCGCCAGGCCAGATTGGACATCGCCATCTTTATCAACAACGAGAACGAAAGGCGATAGCCTTTCCTTACGTCCTCTCCAGAACGACTCCATATTCAAATCATTCAAATCTTCGAATCCAATTTTTGATGGAATATCAGCACGGTGATATCCACGATCACCAAGTGATCCGGGCACGCGCACCATTGTGGTGGAGTCAAGTTCGAAATCGAAAACATTAGCATCGATAACCTGACTACCACCATCGCGACCAGCCTTCCAACTTTCGGAGTGGGTACTCCGCGGACCACCACTCGAGATCTGGTCCGATCGTCCGCTGCAAGCAGACGACCGATCGTCATCAGAACCCAGTTGGTCCGATTGTTTAGTGTCCATCTCACCTTCTGTACCCGATGGAATGGGCTAGTTACACAGTCGGTGGATCGGGATCGCAGGTTGGAAGCGGTCTTGAATATAAGACCGATCTGGGTAGGTATCTCTGGGGCGGAACTCTTCACCCCATACACAAACATACCAAAAACACTTCCAAGAGATAACTTCCAATAGGTCGATCGTCCAAACGATCAAGACCTGACCAATACGAAATAAGACCAAAACCGGTCTAGTTTCCAATCAATATTAAAACAAGCCAATATGTCCGCGTAAAGACCCAATATGCTCGTGAAACTCCACAAACGATATCTCCACGCCAAGACCAATCCAGTGAATAGCACGTTCCAAACGTACTTGAGTTGAGGTGTTGAGATCGCCAAATCGTACTCCCGTCGAGGGACTTCCGGTGGGACAAAGTGCGCGTGCGGCGCGTCCAGACCGGGTATAATGGGCGAGAGGGGATAATTCGACCCTCTGCCCCCAAACACTCCGCGGCGGGCGGAGGCGACTAGTGTACGAAAAGGGAAGAACGGCGACCCCTAGCTGTGGTGTGAACCAAGACCAGAAGAGGTTTCAGCCACTTATCCGAAAGCTAAAAGATTTCCTTACTTAAAGGTATAACCTCTGTACTAAAAGGTAAAACCACAACCAAAAGCCTCTTACTTGGAAAAACCACAACTAAAATACTACTACCCTATAGTCCCTAAATGTACCCCCACAAAAATATGTAAAATACCCAAAGTCGGGTGACTCACCAAAACTTGCGTTCTTGACACTTCTTGAGTCTGATAGGCTGAAAAGCCCCCCTTGTTTAAACCAATCCGAAATTAGACCAAATGCCTTGACGAAACTTGACCAAAAGTGTGTCAAATTTTGGGCACGCTTCTCCACACTAATAGTATAGTAACTACCTAATTGATATAATAATATCAAGTATTCAACTAACTGTACTATTAGTTAACCTGCAAGATTCGGTATTTATACCGAATCGACTTTTCCTTCGTAGATTATAATAACTTATAATCTCTTATTTAAATTTCAGACAACGCGTCTGAAATTAAACTGTGATATTCTAACTTGAATATCAATTATGTAATGACACCACATTACAGAGAGATTTAAAGTTTTGCCAGAAGCTATGACCCCTCCATCACCAGCACTAAGTACCTTACCGGTGCCAGATAGCTCGTCATCGCAGCTAGATACGCCAAATTTAGCATTGGACAGCTCTTGCAATGAAAAAACAAAAAAAGCAATCTGCTTCGCCCCTGTCAGCTGAAGAAGCTTCCCCGAAGTGAAGATGACCGGAGTGAAGAGGTTTTTTTTTTTCAAGCGCCAGTGCAATGAGAGGCTTAGCGAAACCTGAGTCAGCTGCATGGTCGTTTATCCTGAACATCCACGACGACGACGATTGCGTAGAACTCGTCAGTGGGAGGCGTTACGTTGGAGTGAGCGGATGCCAGCTCGTAGAAGGCAGATGGATGAAGCAATCTAGCAGCAACATGGACGCATCGATTCGCCGCGCTAACTATATGGTCGAAGAACTGTTGTAAGATCCTCTCGTGAGCGAGTAATGCTCGATAGCGTCGTGGACGAGGAAACCACGTAAGCCATTGAGAGCGAATCTGGTTCAGAAGCCGATTAAAGCCATGAGAGTAGCGTGAATGTGGTGGTCAATGATCGAACGCTTGTTCTTGGAGATGACCTCGTCTTGGTTTGAAGCGGTATACTCAGCGGCCTTCAGCTCGGCTCGGAGATCGCTGACCGTCGCACGGACATGATCACGCAGGGGCGCAATCTTTTCCTGGAACCGCTTGATCTCCTCCTCGCGATCAGCAATAGACTGATCAAGTAATGAAACTATCCATGATCGTCTGCAGGATCGACTTGATGAGGAAAATGTGGAGACAACCAGATCGATGAGGACCTAATCAATGGCATGGTCGATGGCGTCATGATTGACGAGTAGTGACTACACGATCGACGGCTTCATGATCGATGGGTGCCAACATTGAAAAGAAGGGGCGATAGATGGGTGGCTTACGGCCTGATAGAACCTGATCGACAGATGGGAGAAAGGGCTTATGGATGGGTGCCGGCTGCGCAACCGATGATGACATGATCGATGGGTGTCAACGGTGTCAACAACATGATCGATCCCCGCCCCAACCGCTGTACGGCTGGGACGCGGATCAGGGGCGGCTGTGGTGAAGCATATTATAATTTTTTGCGGCACTATAGTTGGTACAGTAATCAGTATCATAGTTGGTACAATAGGCGATATATTAGTCGGTACGATAGTTGGTACCATAGTTGGTACAATAGCCGGTACGGCTGTTGACAAAACAGTCAGTACAACAGTCGGCACAACTGCGGCGAGCATGGACGGGGCATGGACGGGACATCTGGGACGACGCGACAACTGATACAGTTACCTAACGGGTATCTAACGGTTAGCGACGGACGACGGATAAATCAGGTCAACTGGTCGACGAGGCGTATAGGGATGGGTAGTTCTGATTGGCTGATATTAGTTTTTTTTGGTAGTTTGAGGATATAAGTGCTAATTGAGTTCTCCTTTTGCGTCCGATCGATAAGATCACCGAGAGGGAGGCGTTCGCGCCTCCCTCTCTTTTGCATACGCACCCTTTACGTCCCGGGCGGGAGCACGTAGTGCACTTTTTGGCCCACCGGCAGACGTAAAGTTCTGGGGAACTCACCCTCAACTCCACCCGCTGTGTCAGCGGTTATTTCGTAAAGGTTTTTTGGGGGGAAGGTGTTCTCAACTCTTCCCCTAATGGTCCACGTTTTTTGGCCCCTAGCGTTCGGCTGCTCTGAGCGCCCCATGGGAACTCTAGGTGGATTTTAGTGGAAACTGTCGATCATCCCGTAGCTGATCGCCCCCCCCCCCCCGTTGGTCTAGGCTAAGAATACATTTCGCTAGGGTATTCTGTTAGCTGATTAAGACTCCAGAGTCTCCGTGATCGGGTGGTGAAGATTTCCGCTGCCGGATAAGTACCCCTCCACTGATCACCACAAGATTATCGATCTGCAACTGCGCTCTGTGATCAACAACTCTCAGATCGCGCTAACTTGTACCTAAGCGACTTTAAGCACTTAATCAAGCCTGATCAAGTCTGATCACAGCTGATCAACGACTTTTGGTGCCTGCCCAAGCCTGATCACTGCTGATCAAGCCTGATCACACCTGATTCGAACTTGATTGTACCTGATCACGCCTGATCGGCACATAGGTCAACTCGTTACAAGTTCCCCAATCTTGCATTAAGGAATTGCCGTGTTTATATCCCCGCCACCTGGAGAGCGACCCACGCCTGAGCCGTCGGGTAGACAAGGTGAGCAGATACACAAGCAGTCAAGAACAACCGGAGGACCCCCTTCGTTAGTCGGCAGTCCGGGCGCCGTGGTACCGCCTGATCAAGCGTAAAAAAACTTTGATCAGCCGCTCCACCACACAGCAATATCGCATACCCAACAACGTAGCACTATCCAAAGACTATAGTCATTATTGTTGATGATGAACATCGGTCATCATTCAAAGAAAAAGCGCTGCCGCGATCGATGATGACCAATAATGATGACCGATGACTGATACCCCGAGAACAACACAACATACAATGGCATAAGAGACAATGATACGTGATAATACGTGATACAGGTGATAGGAGCTGTTATAGGCATCATTGTATGGCATTGTCCCAGATACTCTACAATATATCAGGAATCCCCAATTGTACTGCCTGTTGCCGCCAGCTCAGCCATCACAGATGTGCACATCCGCCCTGTAGTACAAATGTATGGGAAGGGTGACTGCCCCCCGTCATTTCGGGTTGGGTGAGCAATGTGTACATCAGAGGAAGCGGCATAGGGGATGTCACCCCTCCTGGTATACCTAGTCCTATACAGTTCCATTCTAAATCTAAGGAACTCTCGTCCTATCTATCCTTAGTGTCAACGCGTTTAAATATATAAAAAACAGGCACCGATCCCGATCCTGATTTTTTGTTTTCAAAAAGTGCGATCAACCACATAAAAAGAGGGTCCAATCTCCATACGCTTCCCCAGCGGTGTTAAGAGAAACAAAATGATACATAAAGTTTTTAAGAGAAAAAAAATGATACATAAAGTTTTTAAGTAAAAAAATGATGCATTATCTGTTGCGTTTTTTTGCCGAGATATGTCGTATGTATTTAATGTGTTGCACCTTGTCAAGTTGATATTAATCTCTTCACTTTCATTGTCTTTTTTATTTTTGGGGTTTATGTATCATTTTTCTCTCTTAAAATCTGTATGTATCATTTTTCTCTCTGAAAATCTGTATGTATCATTTTTTTCTCTTAAAAACTTTATGTATCCTTTTTTTCTCTTAACACCTTTATGTATCATAATTTTCTCTTAACACCATAA
>CM047586.1:2270188-2336400 GCA_026184515.1 Peronosclerospora sorghi
ATTTACGTCAAAGTGTTTATTCAATTAAAACTACTGATATACCTAGTGCTATACAGTCCCTTCCTAAATATATGGAACTCTCGTGTCCTACCTACCTATCCTTAGTGTCAACGTGGAAATATATAAAAAACAGGCACCGATCCCGATCCTGATTTTTTTGTTTTCAAAAAGTGCGATCAACCACATAAAAAGAGGGTCCAATCTTCCGAACGCTTCCCCTGCTCCCCTAAAATAAAAAGACAATGAAAGTGAAGAGATTACTATCAACTTGACAAGGTGCACTACACATCAAATACATACGACATATCTCGCCAAAAAAACGCAGAAGTGACGCGATGAACCCCTAGAGTTAGTTTAATGCTTACGTTGTTGGTGAGATCGAGATGAAGATGTAGAGAAGAAAGCTAAATATATTGGCGTCCAATCGAAGGGAAAAGTTAAAGTTGCTTTTTGTTTTATTATCGTTACTTTTCTAAGGCACATCGAGTGGAGACTGTAAGGGCAGGGGGAAGCGTACGAAGATAGGACGCTCTTTTTATGTGGTACAAATTGCGACACACTGAATGCACAGGCGCTAAAAAGGATAGGTTACGAGATTACCTATCCAATTGACAGTTCGTCGCATATCGAAATATTTCGCGGAAGCGGGCGACGAGAAAGGGCGCGTCTTAACGAAGATTCACACTAGAACCAAGGATTGGAGCTTGCGGGCAGCAGAAAGAAATATTTCCGCCGATTGATATTTGAGCGTGGAGTATCGCTGATGTGGGAATATCGAGCCGATAAGAACATGGTGCCATGATTGCCATCAAACTAAAACTACTGGTATGCAGTCCCATCCTAACTCGCGTGTCCCATTCTTTGATCAATGTCGTATGGCATAAAAAAGAGGCACCGATCTCTTGTGTTTCCTACAAACTGGTTCCTACGACATAAAATGAAGGCTCCAATTTCCCCTGCTCCCCTAAAATAAAAAAGACATAATGCTTAAGGGGGACTAAGCATCCACCGCGATGACCTGTTCAGGTGTTAGAAACAAGTTTACTTTGAAATTTGCCACTTGGTCCCCACGCCTTCTCATGAAAGCCTTGACCTCTTTCCTCGTCGCTGGCACTGTCTTCGGTATATCGAACGCGTTATCATCACAAGGGCCCGCTCCCGGAAACCGAAGTGAGCAACAAACCTGGAACGCGTTTGTCGAGTTCGCGCAAAAATACAAGAAGCCATATCTTAACGATGACAACAATTCAATGGAAGTGCAGCAACGATACAGCACGTTTAAGGAGAATCTCGCGTTTATTAACGAACACAACCAAGCCTACGATCAAGGGATAGAGACTTTTGGAGTGGCAGTGAATGCTCTAGCGGATCTCACGGAAGACGAGTTCAACGCGATGAAAGGCTACCGCGCACCTAGTGCTGGGCTAGCTGCCGCGACGTTCACAAAGCCTGCGAACATGAGCGAGCTACCTGCTGAGTGGGACTGGCGTACGCGCAATGTGGTGACGCCTGTAAAGGATCAACGTAAATGTGGCTCGTGCTGGGCGTTTTCGGCTGTCGCCGCCATGGAGACCGCCTATGCTCTAAGTACTGGTACCCTGGAGTCGTTTTCCGAGCAAGAGCTGGTGGACTGTACTCAAGGAGGCTCCTTTACTTGCACAAATGGTGGGATTATGGACCCTGGGTTTGATGAAATCATTACTCACCATAAGGGCAAGATTCAGCTCGAAAAAGACTACCCTTACACGGGGTTGTCCGAGGGTGTGTGCAAGGCCAGGGATGACAAGGCGGTGGGCAGTTTTACCTCGTACGTGGACATACCAACGGGCGATGAAGATGCCTTACTGGCTGCGGTGGCAACAAAGGGGGTTGTGGCTGCCGGCATCGACTCGACCGGTCGTAGGTTTCGATTTTATAGCGCTGGCCTCTTCAACAGGGGAAATTGTAGCTCAACAGATCTGGACCATGCGGTCGCGATAGTTGGCTTTGGCATGTACAAGAATACAAAACCGTTTTGGCTCGTAAAGAACTCATGGGGAGATGCTTGGGGGGAGAAGGGCTACGTGAAGATGCGTCGTAACAAGGACAATCAATGTGGCATTGCCACCGTGGCTTCATACCCGGTCATGTCGAAAAACAATTGAAACGGCGTGTTGGACGATCGGCCGGAGCGTGCAAATGCGGACGCGACAATCATGTAAACACTTGAGTAGTGGTGATTAGAGTTCCTAACGTGTTAACATTAACCACTTTTTACGCGATTTTTGTGTGTAACATGCCTTCCTCTGTTTCGTCACATCGTGAACAGGTCGCTATTTTCATATCCTAATGTAGTGACAGTAGCTACAAAGCTATCGTCACAAGATGTCGAGTACGCGTACCGTAATTTTAGCTACTAAAAGTACGACATGCAAATTGCTAACTGAACAAATAGCCCTACCTAATTTTAATAATTAAAATACAAGTCGACTATTTTTAACAGTGCCATGATTGCCAGTAAAACTAAAACTACTGGTATGCAGTCCCATCCTAAATCTCATGAACTCTCGTGTCCTATTTGTCGTACTGCATAAAAAAGAGGTACCGATCCCGGTCTCGATCATGTGTTACATCAAAAATGGTTCTCATACAACATAAAATGGAGGGTCCAATCTCCATACGCTTCTGCGGTTCCCGATAAATAAATAAAGACGATAAAAGTGGTGAGATTCATATCAACGAGAAGCTGCGCACTGCATATTATCGCTTTGATTTGGTATAGGCGGAAAAAGACGACGGGAATGTCTCTGTTCTGAGCATTTGCAACACCCACCAATGATGAGGTTGTTCAGGTGTTTGACTTAAGTTCACTTTGAAATCAGTCACTTTAAAAATTTCCACTTGGTCCGCACTGCTTCTCATGAAAGCCTCAACCTCTCTACTCGTCGCTGTCACTGCCTTCGGTGTATCGAACGCGTTATCATCACAAGGGCCCGCTGCGGGAAACGCAAGTGAGCAACAAACCTGGAGAGCGTTTGTCGAGTTCGCGCATAAATACCAAAAGCCATATCGCTACGATCCCGACACTTCGAGTCTCGTGCAGCGTCGATACCGCGTGTTTGCGAACAATCTCGAGCGTATTGTACGGCCCACAACAAAGACTACGCGCAAGGAGGGAGACTTTTGCATTGGCAATAAATAGTCTAGCGGCTCACACGGATGACGAGTTCAAGAAGCTGCAGAGCTACAGCGCACGTAGTGATGGACAAGCTGCCGCGACGTTCACCAAGTTGAACATGAGCGCGCTACCTGCTACGTGGGACTGGCGTCCGCGCAATGTTGTAACGTCTGTAAAGAATCAAGGTGATTGTAGCACGTGCTGGGCGTTTTCGGTGGTCGCGGCCATGGAGACGGCCTATACTCTAAGTACTGGGACCCTGGAGTCGTTTTCCGAGCAAGAGCTGGTGGACTGTACTCTTGGAGACATCTATTCTTGCTATAATACTGGGTGGATGCCAGATGGGTATGAAGAAATTATTTATCACCATAAGGGCAAGATTCAGCTCGAAAAAGACTACAATTACACGGGGGTGTCCAAGGGTGCGTGGAGAGCCAGGGATGACAAGGCGGTGGGCCGTTTTACCTCGTACGTGGAAGTACCAGAGGGTGATGAAGATGCCTTACTGGCTGCGGTGGTAACAAAGGGGGTTATGTCTGTCGGAATCGACGCGTTCGGTCATAGGTTCCAATTCTATAGCAGTGGACTCTACAACAGGCATCAATGTGGCAAGGCGCAAGATAAACTGAATCATGGGGTCGCGGTAGTTGGCTTTGGCATGTACAAGGGTAAAAAGCCCTAGTGGACTGTGAAGAACGCATGGGGGAAGGACTGGGGGATGAATGGTTACGTGTTGATGAGTCGTCAAAAAGGCAACCAATGTGGTGTTGGAAATACGTGTAGCCATTTCGGCTTTAACGTATTTCCATGATGATGAAACCCCATTGGCTGAAATGGGTGGGTATATTTGCGGTTACCTCTAGGTATACATTTTAAGTTGTATTAACATTTTAGGTAACTATACATAATACACTTTCCGTTTTGCATATAAATCAGTGTGCACCCCTACTGAACTCCCTGCGGCCGCTGAACGGCGCCTACTTACTTGCCTCTTCCGCTAATCCTCCCGTGCTGAAACTTTATCAGCAGGTGAGTACTGATTGCGGGAAGTGTTCTAAAGCTTTATTTTTAAGTTTTTAACAGGTTATGAGCCCAAGGCTCGTCAAGTAATATCGAGGATTGTTCTTGGTACTTGGAGTGTACTCTCGTGGATTTCTTTCGTTGTTACTTCTCGTGGAGCTAGTGAAAAGTCCCCTATTGTAAGGGCTAGTGGTTTGACGGAAGTGATTGAAGTGTTTTTATTTGATTTATGATGGTTGACTCTGATGGAGATGATGTGCCCTCCGTGCATGAATTTCGAGCGCTGGTACGCAGCTTGAGGGAAGTTGCGAGTGCCCTGAATAATATAAGGGGTGGAAGCTGGTGCAAGCCTACACCCACAAGTGAATCAGGCACCCCGCAGATCGCCGGTCGGGGCGCAAGGTGCAGGCGGTGCTGGAGTACCCGTCGGGCAGGGGCATGTACCGGTGCAACACACCGGGTACAAAATACCCAAGTTGACTATAGAGAAGTTTTCGGGGCGCGAGCTGTATCCCGGTCTGGGTGCAGGCTACCACCAATGGGCTTACCTATTTATGGAGGCGATTGAATTGGAGAAATCACTTCCGGGTTCCAATGGAGTGAACGCCTGATGGTGAATAAATTTGGCGAGCATTTGGAGGGCACCGCCGCGGAGTATTTCCACACGAATATTACTTCGTGGTGGCGGGTGCGTCCGCAATTGATTTACGTCATGGAGCAGATGTGGTTGGGATTTAAAGTTAATATATCCCACGACAAAGCTGCTGCCTTGTTTGCGATGGAGAAAGATGCAAGGCGCAGCTGGACCGAGCACTAGCTATACCTAGTAGCTCTGGATCGCGAAAGCGGGTCGAGTGAAAAGTTGATAATTGAAAACATTGTGAATTACGCCGCGCCGCGACTCAAGGTGATGTTAAGGGCGAGGTACGATCCTAGTAGAGATAACTACCTAGGCCACGCCCAAGAGCTAATCGCCTGGGCGCAAGAGTTGGAGGACGATGCATTGAAGAGAAGACCCCCCGCAAGGCTACATGCTAATTCTGTGCTACCGAGCAAAAATAGGCGATGGTGTTATGCATGCGGGAATGAAGGTCATATAAAGAGAGATTTCCCGGAGAGGCGTCGCAGAAGTGCGAATAATTCTAGCGAAAAAATGGCCAAGAAAAATGAAGAATGATTGTAATGGGGTGCCATTACATAATTGATATTCAAGTTAGAATGTCACAGTTTAATTTCAGACGCGTTGTCTGAAATTTAAATAAGAGATTATAAGTTATTATAATTTACGAAGGAAAAGTCGATTCGGTATAAATACCGAATCTTGCAGGTTAACTAATAGTACAGTTAGTTTAATACTTGATATTATTATATTAGTTAGGTAATTACTATACTGTTAGCCGCTAACCACCCATTTAATAAACACTCTTAATTTTGCGTTCTAAAGACAAAGTGAATATTTATATTTAGTTTTTGTATAGGATTAGTTGTTATCAACTAATCCTGCCCTAATTGTATTGCGCGCTTCCTCGCAATTACAGTGTAAGCCTGTAACAGGATCAGTCCTGTTACACCTGGTAGCACTTTGTGGTCCGTCTTAACGACCACAGTTCCGTTCTTAAAAAAAACTAGCGGAACGAAGATTAAGAGCCGCTCGGCATCATGTCGCAAGACATGACGACTGCCGAGCGAGAAAGAACGCTGGAAGAGGTGAATAAACACTTTCCTCACTTCTCGTCGCGTAGTAAAGACGCGACGGTGGAAATGATTCGGTCTATGGGGACCGACATCATTACCTTATTCAAGAGTAAGTCCCCGGAGGAAGTGATACAGGTGGTGAATCGCTTTAGGCGAAAACACCTAGAAAAGCCAGAACGGCCCGCGCCAGAGGCAGCGTCAACCGCAACTGCACCTTCAACGCATAGCGTTGAAGTGGTAAAGGCTAAAGGCGCGAGTACCGCCCTTTACCGGTGAAGGGGGCGAGCCCCTTCGTAGATGGTTCGCAGAGGTGGAAGATTCCATCTCTGCGGAAAATATTGTTGACGAACGTCAACAGGCGTACTTCGCCACAACATGTCTAGGCGGAAGAGCCAGGGCATGGGTGATGAGTCGCGGAGCCACTGATGACTCTGCGTTCTTTACTTATAAGGAATTTAAAGCTGAGCTAAAGCTCAACTTTGAAGCTCCAGAAATGGAGCTAAGTAGTCGGCAGGAGTTCATGGAACTCTGGCAAGGTAAGCTTGACCTTCAAGCTTACGCTCAGAAGACGCAATATTTGCTGTCAAATATTGTGTATGAGCCGGTGCCCCCTGCTATGCAGGTCACTGGCTTCATGAAGGGACTCAATGATGGTCCCGTCAAACAGAGTCTCTACCGGCACCCTCCAGAGACTCTAAGGGATGCCATTGATATGAGTATCCGTGAGGAGTTCAGCATGCAATCAGCGTCATCGCATTCTGGGTACAGCCGAAGGGCTCAACAGCCCTTCGCTTTTGACATGCCGCAACAACATGTCAACAAGCAGTAGTCGGGCAGACGAAGCTCACACTTTGTCTCAAGAAACAGCCACCCGCGCCAGAGCATGGGCGGTGGAGGTCCAGAGCCGATTGAACTATCGGTTGCGGTTGTTTCGAACACGAAGCAACCGAAATTTAAGAAGAATATTCGCTGCAATAGATGCGCGAAAATGGGGCATTTTGCCCATGAGTGTATGGAACCGCGTCCGGTGCCACGCAGTCAGCGGACGAAACCGTCCGCTGCACGGCAACACCAACAGGGACATCACCTTGTTGGTGCAAAAAACGTAAATCACCAGTAGGGGCGGGGCGCCCTACTGGGAATGTTATCCCACATGCCGACATATGGCATGTGAGGGTAATAGCCCCAGACGGGACTATGTCCTGTCAAAAGGTGCAGGGTGATGGTAAGCCTCTTATCACCCTGGAGGTTAAGCCGAACGGGAGCGATGTCCCCATGCGAGCTTTGTTTGACACAGGAGCGTCAAACAATTTCGCTAGAACTCAGAGTATAACGCTGTTGAGCTTCGTGGAGGTAGAGACCCCACGAAGTATGTTTTCAGTCCGGTTAGCAACAGGTGCAACCGTGACTATTCCAAAGCGTGTGATTAAAACACGTTTCGAGTTGAATGAAATGTCATTCGAGGATGAATTCATCGTCCTCGATTTAGATGACAAATTCGATGTGATACTTGGAATCCCATGGATGTCCAAGTTTAAACCTTCGAACGACTGGGTTAACCTATCGATCGACTGCGGCGGATGCACAGGATATGATCACCCTGTGTGTAATCCGGCTGTATCAGAGGATACAACCGAAGCGTCAGACAGTCTGGTGGATAGCGATGGCACCACCAAGTATGTTCTGACACGATCAGCGGAAGGTACCTCCGCTGGTGAGAGTCCAGAGGGACTACCACACTCAACAGAAGAGTTGTTGCGTGTTGGAGAGAAACATTCCACGGGTGATAAAGACCACCGTGAGAATGAAGTAATATCCACGGTGGGAAACACCCACCGTGAGAATGAAGATATATCCACGGTGGGAAACACCCACTGTGCGACCGAAGGTTCCAACACGACGAATGAATTCCGTGTTGATGAGAGTGAACTCACGATCGAGTGCAATCGTGAGCACAACTACGTGGTGGCCAGTGCCCACCACGTTGCGTTAGCCATGCACACGGGTGATAAAGACCACCGTGTCGAAGAACAGGCGGCCGATAAGACGAGCACATCTGTTCGCCAAGAAAATTCCATGGTAGGCAAGGGCACCATGATGATGAGTATTTGCACACGGTGAATCGTAATCACCGTGTAGCAGTCAATCCGACGAGTGCGTCCGATTGCATGGACAGTTCCGTCGAGAAGATCAACGTCTTGACGCAAACGGAGACCGGATTAGCTACCCAGTCTCTGTTGATGGAACACCCTTCGAAAGAAGGTTCGGAGGTGATGGCTCTTCCAGCGCTAATCTGGAATAAGTTTATGAGAAACTTGCACGATTATCAGATCGAAAAGATCTGTATTATCGTAGCAACAGATGATGTAGTGGATATTCGTGAACGAATATCCACATTACAAGTGGAAAACATTGGGAACGAGGTTCCCAATGATCAAACCAAAGTTCAGCGCTTTGAAGCGCAGAGCTGGGAATCGCTTAAAGTGAACTCCCCATTTTATGAGGTACTTCGGGAATACGCTGACGTATTCCCAGAAGAAGTACCTAGCGAGCTCCCAAAGGATAAGGGAACTCGTCATGAGATTGACCTCGTACCAGGCACGAAGTATTGTCTCACGCGGCAATGGCCGTTGCCGCGTGATCAAGTAAAAGCGATCGACGAGTGTTTCAAAGCTCGTCGTAAATCAGGCCAAGTGCGGGAGTGTTTCTTACCGCACTCTACCCCCACCTTTTTTATTGTGTGAAAAAGTCCACAGGTGGG
This sequence comes from Peronosclerospora sorghi, assembly GCA_026184515.1. Lineage (NCBI taxonomy): Eukaryota > Oomycota > Peronosporomycetes > Peronosporales > Peronosporaceae > Peronosclerospora > Peronosclerospora sorghi. Next base: position 2,278,822 of record CM047586.1, read on the forward strand.
TGGAGAATCGTTCACGCTTACAACAAGCTGAACGCAGCGACGGTACCGGCGCAGACGCCGATACCGCGAAAAGATGTCATCATTGATGGCATGTGCGGGAGCACCATTTTTAGTTCTCTCGATCTAAGAGATGGATTTTATCAAATTCTAATGCGTGAGAAGGATATCCCTCTCACGGCGGTAAGCAGCCCAAGCTGCATGCTTTGGGAGTGGCTTGTTATGCCGCAGGGGCTTCGAAATGCCCCTGCTACGTTTAACAGATGCGTAACGCATCTATTACGCCCGGTGCGAGAATTCGCACCGAATTATTTCGATGACGTGTTCATCCATAGTAAGGGTGAACACGATAAAAGCGATTTAGATATCCATAGGGAACATCTACGTCGAGTGTTAGAGCTTATGCGTAAGCATAAGCTCTATCCAAATCTAAAGAAGTGCACCTTTGGTGCACCTGAGATACCCGTTCTTGGATGCTTTGTGGGCAAGCACGGGGTGCGTCCTGATCCAGAAAAGATCAGGGTGATCTTTGAATGGCCTACGCCAAACAACGTTAAGGAACTTCTAAAGTTCCTTGGGTTGGCAACATATTTGCACAAGTATTCGTGCAACTAGGCTGGGTTAATACGACCTCTTTCTCAATTGCTTAAGAAAGATGTTGAATGGCATTGGGTATCCCAATGCCAAGATGCTTTTGATGCAGTCAAGCAAAGCTTGACTGAAGCGCCTGTCTTGGCTATAGCCGATAACGAGCGTCCGTTCCACGTCGTTTGCGACGCGAGCAATTTCGCTATCAGCTGTGATTTGATGCAGCGTGATCACGATGATCGTGATCGCGTAATCTGCTATCAATAGCGTCAGTTGCGCCCAGCCGAGCGCAACTATCCAGTGCATTACAAGGAACTCCTTGCCATGAAGTATGCACTGGCCAAGTTTCGGATGTATCTCTTGGGAGATAGACCGTTTGTGGTTTACACGGACCATGCGTCGCTACGAACGGCCGTGAATTCACCGCACATTTATCAAGGAATGACTCGATGTCTGTCATTATTTGCTGAATACAACTTTACGGTTGAATACAAACCCGGAAAGTTGAACGTGATAGCGGATGCGCTATCACGAAGGCCCGATTACGAGACGAAACCGTCCTTAACCGAAGGTGCCAGTGCAAACGCGATACGTTGCACTGCTTTGTCGTCGTCAATTATACTACAAGTACGCGAGGCGTACAAAACAGACGAGGAGACACGTCTGTTGATTGATTACTTACGTAATCAATCAAGTGAGAAACGCGACGAACTCCCAGAGTTCCTCCGCGCTTGCGTGCATCGATATCGACTGCACGATGGTGTGCTGCTTTACAGCACAGACCAAAAAGATGAAAGTCGCATCGTCGTTCCAAACGATGATGATCTCAAACATCAAATTATGTTTGAGTATCATGATGCACCGATTTCGGGGCATCAAGTTCGAGAGAAGACATACGCTTCTCTCGCACGTGACTTTTACTGGCGAAACCAGTACAAAAGGGTACGGAAATACGTACGCGATTGTGAGATTTGCCAGCGCGTTAATCCTGCGCAGTCTGCACAGGCTCCGCTGCAATCTCTGCCGGTTCCGACAGAGTGTTGGAAGTCCATTTCAATGGACTTCGTATTCGGTATTCCACCCGACAATAGTCGGAAGACTGGAATAGTGGTCTTTGTAGACCGTTTCAGTAAGATGGTACATCTTACTGCAGTATCAGCGAACGTAACCGCCGCTCAAACAGCGCGGATATTCGTTGATACGGCATTCCGTTTGCACGGAATGCCGGAAGACATTGTCTCGGATCGAGATCCGAGATTTACAGGACGTTTCTGGCAAGAAACGTTCTCATTGTTGGGAACCCAGTTGAAGATGTCAACTGCGGACCATCCGGAAACGGATGGGCAGACGGAACGGGTTAACCGCGTTCTCGGATACATGTTGCGATCATACGCACATGCCTTTGAACAGTGGAGTGACTACCTGTCACTCACTGAATTTGCGATTAACAATTCGGTGCATGCTTCAACTAAGCATACACCGTTCTACGTGAATGCCTTAAGGCATCCACGAACCCCAGCTTTACTTGGCGGTACGCCAAATCTAAGTGGGGGAGGGACCCGCTCAAATTTTGAGCGAGTCAATTGCGCAAGTTGCAACTGCAACTTGTGAACAAAACGATGGCCCTTCTACTGAAAATACAGTAGAAGCGGAAGCAGCTTCAATTGAAACTGAAGCTGCATATGATGAAAATGTGTCTGCAGCAATGGATGCAGACAATGAGGACAATGCACCTACTGCTGCTAAAGCAGTACATGAATTCGTATTACAGCGCCAAGCTGTAATACGCTATGTAAATGATGCACTTGCCTCTGCTTTTGACAAGCAGAAGCAAAATGCAGATAAACAAGGAAGGAAGAACAAAAACTCCTTTCTGAAAGGTGAATTGGTATTATTAAGTACTACTAATTTGCCTACACATGCAATAAGCAACTTCCCTAAACGGAAGTTTCTTCCTAAGTACATTGGACCTTTCAAGGTCCAAGAGATTCGGGGAATGCCTATACTTTAGACATTCCCACAGCAATGCTCCTCCACCCAACATTCTATGTTGGGCGGCTCAAACCATATCATTCGTCTTTGTCTTACGACGAGACACAGAACCGTGGAAGATACCGTGATTCTCCAAGTCTCCCAAGAGAGACTTGCAATCGGCTTCCAGCCGTTGATGAACAGAGCGGAAAGTCATTAACTCCGCCTTCGACTTCTCAAGATCAGCCTTGTGCCGATCGAGCTCTTCCTTACAGCGGGAAAGCTCAATGTACAGAAGATCATTCTTCTGCTGGAGGGCAGTGTGCGCCCCGAGGATGTCGCGGACATCCTCGCGAAGAGACCAATATGTCTTCACACAGTGAGACATATCCGCTTCTCAAGGAGGAATAACCCTCCTCGAGCTTGCGGAGCAAAGAACCATGCTCCGCAACAACAACGGCGAGGGAATGCTCAACCTCCGCCGCCCCTGATTGATAATCAGGGGAACAAGCGATATATCCTCGAGCGCTTGATCTCGAAGCGCTCGGTTCCTTCGAAGAAGGGGAAGCGTTCCGAGTACTTGGTACGCTGGCTGGGTTACCCCCAAGAGTTCGACTCTTGGGAGCCGATTGAGGTTCTGAGGGCCGACGCCCCAGACTTTTTGACTGAGTTTGAGAAGGAGTATCAAACTAATAATGCGAAGTAGCATCAACACTAGGTGTTAATGCATTTAGGGCATCGATTAAGCCCTGAATTTCGGCGGGTACGGAAAAACCACCGTACCCCCGCAACTCCTCCTCTGACAGACGAGGAGCGCCATGCGGACACCGCGGGCAAACGAGGTGAGAAGGGACACCACAGTTCAACCCTTCTTTGATGCAAGCAAAATGGATGTATTCCATTTTGCCTGTTCGTGAGTGCTTTAAAAAGCGCTCGCGCATTACGTGAACTTTGTTCACGTAGTCATTGGGGCTTTTGTTGTAGTTGTCAACAAAAGCATTGCAACTCTGAGTCAGGGCGTCCTTGTCGTCCCTGTTCTTTCTTGACCCTTTCCGGCTCGAATAATGTCGAACCTGGAAAAAGAGGTCAATAAAGTACAGACGCCTATCGTCTGTACTTCGATCGAATCGACGTGACTGGATATCTTTGCAGTCATCCAGTACGTTGATATCGAACAACGCATATTGGCAGTCCCGCTTACGGTGACCGCCACTGTTGGGGGCAATAGCCCATCCAGGGGTCCAAAACCCCACTTTGTACGTAACATGTGGTTCCGTACGATGATACGCTCCAGAAACGGCAGGCGCCACTTCTGTTCGAGCTCTTTTAGCAGGCGGAACACTGCCTGATTCAACACCACGCGCCGGGGTTAAATCACCCCGACGTGGAGAAGTGCTTGGTCCAGGTGGGGCTCTGCGTTCCCGCAACCACCTGTGATAATCAGTGTCGCTGTCATAGCTGACAGCGACACAAGAGTTATCATCGCTGTTAGGCGATGAGCACCTATCGAGTTTTGACTCGCTAGATCCTTTCGCGGCGACAGCTGTGCCCCAATCACTTTTTTCGGAGTCAGAACTGTCTCCGAACATGGAAGAACCCTTCCTGGAAACACACCATTCGGGGGTTGTCATCGTGCGAGATGTTGTATTAGCAACATCTCCCTGTTTCTTGCCATATTCCACCTTAGCAGCATCTGTGGTCGAAAGACGGTACGTCTTCCGACCTTTGCGTAGTTGACGCTGCTAATGCAGCGTCACTGTTGTCACTCAACACCTCAGCACCTAGTGCTGAGGCGGAGGAAGAAGCTCCTTCGATGTTTTCAGCAGCGCTCTTTAGAGCGCCGCCGCGTGCTTCGACCATCGAGTCGATGGTCAATCAGTTGGTGAATGAGAAATTCCGACCAACAAGTGTCACCTATTATTGGCCAAAATAAGAATTATTATTGGCCAACCACCTTAAGTGGGGGGTGATGTAATGGGGTGCCATTACATAATTGATATTCAAGTTAGAATATCACAGTTTAATTTCAGACGCGTTGTCTGAAATTCAAATAATAGATGATAAGTTATTATAATCTACGAAGGAAAAGTCGATTCGGTATAAATACCGAATCATGCAGGTTAACTAATAGTACAGTTAGTTTAATACTTGATATTATTATATTAGTTAGGTAATTACTATACTGTTAGCCACTAACCACCCATTTAATAAACACTCTTAATTTTGCGTTCTAAAGAATAAGTAAATACTTATATTTACTTTTAGTATAGGATTAGTTGTTACCAACTAATCCTGCCCTTATTGTATTGCGCGCTTCCTCGCAAAATACAGTGTAAGCCCGTAACAGGATCAGTCCTGTTACAATATAGGTGTTGCCCCTCAATTATTTAACTTAATACCCCTTGTATAAGGTTATCAGCGACGTCCAGGTTTGTCGCCTCATGGCCTATTTTTTTTCTTAATAACATCCCGTGAATCTGCATAAATTTTGCATCCGTTAGACTTGTTAGGTCCTGCTGGATATCTCCCGTACAGGCGTCCTCGATGCTCTGATTTTCTTCATTTTATTTTACAATGACGTACAGGTTTCACACCTTTAGTACCCTGACAGGTTTCTCTTTGTACGATCTTTGTTGTTGTCGCACAGGTTTCACACCTTTGGTACCCTGCCAGGTTTCTCTTCGTACGCTTAGTTGTGGCTGCACAGGTTTCACATCCTTAATACGCTGATAGGTTTCTCTTCGTGCGATCTCACTCTTGTTATATAATTTCCGTGGTGGATTGACACTAGATGTGCAGGTTTCACACCTTTAATATCCTGACAGGTTTCGCTTCATACGATCTTGCTGTCGCCGTAGAGGTTTCACACCTTTCGTACCCTGATAGTCTTCTCTTCGCACAATCTTGTTCTTGTTATCTTTCCTCCATATATGATTGATAATAGATGTACATGATTCACACCTTTTAATACCTTAGCGGTTTCTCTGCGTATCATCTTGCTGCTGCCGTACAGGTTTCACACCTTTGGGACCTTAGTAGGCTTCTCTTCGTACGATCTCCATCTTATACAGATTCCACATCTTAATCTTAATTCACTTCTCACTTATAGACTGTATTTCATTATCAGTCGTCACGTAAACACGCTGCGTCAATGAAAGCTAGCTTGCAACTGATTTACTCCACATGCTCAAACAAATTCCAGTTCTCGTGTAAACATGTATCTTTGTTTTGTTTTATTTGCTTTTTTTGCTATGCCCCCAATGCAACCAACATGGGTCCACATTCTACTTATCACAACCAACATGGGTCCGTGATAGGGATGTACTACATCTTCTGGGGCCTTGTCACACTTGTTTTCTTTTTCTTGCTATTTTCTTGAATATTTTATGTTATTTTATTTTATTTTTCTCCTTTTTATTTTATTTTGTGAGGCTTATACATCTCAACCTCAACTGCTTCTTCTGCTCGGTTACGACTTCCTTAGATCGAACAGCATTATATTCCACAGAGTACGAACCACCATTTATGTCCGCTCCTTGTCCAACATTAACATTTTCCTTTGGTTGAGGCGTTCCATTAGTTGTATTCTCCATACTCCTTCTCCCACATTTTTATCCACCAGTGTGACATATGCTGAAATCTCTGTTACTTCACCACTTATCGTCATTTCAGCTTGTGTCTTACCCTCACTGGAGGTAGCTTGTTTTGTCAATTTTTCTTGAATTTTCTTATTTTCTTGATCCTCGTCCAAAGTGAGTGATCCATACATACAACATGTAGTATTTTTCCTGGTTTTCTTCTTTATGCAGGGTGACAGCGGTGTTGCTTCACTTTCACTTGACAATGCCCCCCCCCCTTTTCTCTCGACAGTGGTTGCAATGCGCTGTGGGGATAGGCGTTTAACAGCTCCACCACCTGAGCTTTGGTCAACTCTCCTGACTTCAATTTTGTACGCATATCGGTCATCTCTTCAATGAACTTCCGACAATACTTCACCTCATGACCAAAGTTCTCACAATGCTCACACCTCACCAGTTTCCAACAGTGACTTTTGTCATGTCCCCGTCGATTACAATGTTCACATATCACAACATGGTCAGTATTAGGGTTTGTTGGCGCTCGCGCACTCTTGTCCTCATACGTTGGTCGCACTCGCTGTACTGGATGTACTTCCCCGCCCATCGTATGAACGCTAGGTTGCGGGTCTTCATACATAGCATCAGCATTCTTACGTGTAGCTACCTCCTTCCCAGGCCTCATAAGCCGCGCTTCAGTTTAATTAGTAATTTTTATAGCTCTACGATAGTTGAGAAGGTTATGTGTTTATACTGCATCTGTATGGTGCGATCATGAATAGTGTCAAAGAAATGTTGAATGTGTTCTTCCAATAATGACGCATTGAACGCATGTCTAAAGTCCATTCCTGCTCGCAACGCTACTGCGTTTAATCGGTACAGATATGTAGTAGCCAGCTCATCATGTTTCTGCGTCAATATTGAATACACAACTCGAAGCGACACTTTGTCCACACAAAATTTCTTCTGAAAAAGCGCGATCATCGTACCCCAGACATACTTCACCGAATCTGCTAGTTGCTCATACCACCATGACGCTGTGCTTGTCAAACTATCAACAAACATTCCAAGACGTTGACTATCATTCCAATGTGATATATTAGCCACGTGTGAAAATCGAGCGACCCAAGCCCGTGCATTTCCGGCATCCTGCCTATTCCCATCAAAAGGTTTTATCTCAGTGTACTGAATGATGGCTGTAACTGGTTGAGGTGAGGGTGCCCATGCGTTTGAACTTCCACCAGGTATACCATACCCTTGGAGTACTATGAGGCATTCGTGGCTGCGTAGCCGGTGTTTGATATGAAGTACTAGGCTCCCCTTTCGGTATATTGGGTGTGAGACTAGCCGACAAGACTGTCGTGACTTTAGCTAATTCTTCCAAACTCAAATATCCATCTTGCATCATCTTCACCAAATTAGCTACCACTGGATCTTGTTTAGATGCAGCCATCCCTGAACCCTGTCTAGGTGCAGCCACTCCTGGACCCTGGCTAGGTGCTGCCACCCCTGGTTCTTGCTTGATCCCAGCTAGTTTGGGCAAAAAGAAGTTGGAGTTTTCGTCATCGCCATCAGATGAAAACTCCAACTTCTTTTTAGTTTTTGCAATTTTTCTGGGTCGCAACTGTGGTACTTCTTCAGACTTACTTCTGTCAATGAGCTCCAACATACCCGGTGGTTTAGACTCCCTTATCGGTGTATGTACAGTATCTGCTATTATATAATAAGTGGGAATGATATTGTCAGTTTCATCTCGATATACCATTAATGATGTTTCCCACTGATTTTCTGCTAATAGTAAATACATTATCAGTCCAATATCTTCTGCTGTCCGTGCCAAATCGTAATCACACGCACTCTCAAACTCATCCCGTCTTATAATCTCATACCCTAAATTTGGTAACAAATCCTCCAGTGCCTTCACAGATGCTTGTAAATTTCCAAATGTAGTGAGATCGTCTCGCACCCTAAAGTTGTGTGCATCCTGCTTCACCTTACGTATCTCAAATAATGAAAACCAACAGCTCGAATCACCTGATAATCTGAGCACCTGTTGTTGATACTGCGTCATCTTTGCACACGCATCGGAAAATGTGTAAGTCCTGATAGTATCATCATCTGAGTATTCTAGTGTAAAATGAAGATCTGTACCATCTTCTTGTGATACTAATGCCATTGTGTAAGCTTGAATTTGAAGTCGACGTTAGTCCCGGGTCGCGGCACCAGTTGTCGTGAAGGGGTTGAAAATTATTTTAATTCCACTTAATTAACAACACAAAGAGGTAATAAGCCAGTCCTCCTTGTTTAACTTCCCGGGTACTTAATACTTCCGACCGAACCAACAAATCAGTCAAACACACTTGGGGTACACTTCAAAAGGCTGTTTCGGGCTGCCTCCAACACTAGCGCACTTCAAATGGCTACTGCTCCACTCACTAGGGCGTGTGCCCACCGACTTCCTTGTGTTACACTTGGTTTTTGTATAGAGTAAAAAAAGAAAGGTTTTTGAGGGCCGCCAGAGATCTGGGTAATTCAGGAGAAATTTCGTTCTATTAAGTATTACTACCTCCTACATCAACGTCAATCACTTTTTTCACCCACTACTTTGTGGTTACTTCAGCGCTGACTTCAATACGTGGCAGTTACCGCTGAGGCCCTCTGTAACCTGATCGATCATCCTTGAGAGCTACCACTGATTACCTCTGTAACCTGATTGATCATCTTTGACAGTTACTTCAGAAACCCCCTGTAATCTGATTGAGCGAGTTGGCCGTCGCGAGGTGGCCGTCGCATGTCACTCCTGATTGGTCAAAAATCCCACTTATTTTTCCACATTCATACCAATCACAAACAAATTAGCCGTGAGCGAGCTGGCCGTCGCGAGGTGGCCGTCGAATGTCACTCCTGATTGGTCAAAAATCCCACTTATTTTTCCACATTCATACCAATCACAAACAAATTAGCCGTGAGCGAGTTGGCTGTCGCGAGTTGGCCGTCGCAGGTCGCCTCTGATTGAATGAAAATATCTTTTCCACAATAAAATACTTAACCACTTGAAAACAATCGAGAACACCCAAGCCGATCAATTGGGGCAGCCGAGAGCGCATAACTTTTCGTTGGCTTCACCGCCATGAACGGACCCGCCGTTGTACTAGTAAGTTGCGCCTGTGTCTTGACTCCCTTATGCACTTCTGACAGTTTGTCTTGTTATATCATGTGCCCTAGCGACCCTTTGTTGTTGAGTATTTGACCAAGAATCAGCGACGGCGGCTCAAGAAGCGTAGCGAAAATTTTGACACACTTCCTCGCCTCTCTGAGTTAAATGAATTTAAACGCAAACACGCCGTCCAATTACGCGCCGGACTATAGCAGCCGTCATGAGTGGCCGAAAACATCAATTCCGATAAACGAGACTACCCGTAAACAAGGTGTGAGAGCTCTACTTAGCTGATTCAGGGATGCAGTGTCAGGAAATGTGCGAGTATGCTGCGGCCGGGTTGGGCTGCCAGATTGCTTTGATTGTTTTACTGGTGACAAAAGTGTCTAAAGTGGAGATCGAGAAGCATGATCTGCCGCTGAATGTACTAATGGACGCTCACGTTGTCATGAACACGGAGCCTGCGGTCATTCTGGATGCGACCGAGGATATGCGTTTCGTCAAGAGTTCGTTTGTGGCTGACGGTCGTATGCGCTTCATTGCGGGATTTCCCATGATTACATCGGATGGATTTGTTGTAGGGTCATTTATTGTCACTGACCCCTTTGTGCGCGGACTGTTAGCTGGAGACAAGTATTTGTTTCTAAGCAACTTTCCAAATGTTGCAATCCGTGGCATGGATCAAAATACACTGACGAGCAGTGCAATACGGCGACAAGGTGGCGATATGCGCAAGGTAAAGGCTTCGATCCAAGCCCCATCACCACCAGAGATGGAAATGACTGATCCAGAACTCACAATGCAAGAACTCTTGCGTACTGCGTATATGACCCAATGCCAAGTCCGCATGCAAGCCAACTCTCAGACCGATTAAACGCAGTTGTTCCGTTTTGTGTTGTGTGCTCTCTTGATAGCAAAAATCTAAAATGCGCTGCTTCGACGTTTTCACCGCTGGCCACAAAGGAAGATCTCACATGCTATAGAGCTATTTCAAAGCATAGTGCGACAGACTAGAAAACAATGTCAAGACCAGGTTCAGTTGTACATTCTTGAACTTCGATGGAAGATGCTGGCCGGTGCGAAATCTTTCTTTTGGCTCAATGAATTTCAGCCAATGCTTCATCCAGCACCCATATCGCGACAGGAAGCATCACTTGGCACTAATAATGAATTGAAGCATCTTGCTAGAAGACAGAAGCTCCGTGCTACTAACATCGTGCTACACTAAGTGTTCGTATTGTTCACCTATAAAAGGCATGACACAATCTTTGTCACTAATATTCAGTGTTTGAAGGAATCACCAGCATAACAAAAGCCATCGTGCTAGTATGCAGTGTTTGGCGAGATAAAATATACCAAGCATTGATAACTACCATAGTCCATCTTTTATATACTGTAAATATAGCTTCCACTTCACCACACACCGCAGTCGCTGGACACGGTGGACCATCAAGCAGATGAGCCAAGGGTCGTCAACATGGTGGCGTCACAAGAACAGGCGACAGCGGAGCCGGAAATAGAAAAAGGGGAACATGGGATTGCTGGGGCTGACCACGATGGAACGCCTAAGCAGATCGACGTCGTTGAAGAGCAGCCAGCCGATCGGGAACAGCAGTGTGCAACGGATCAGGAAGGTTTGGGTGATATTTCCCCGTAAGACGATCAAGTTTGTATACATGAGGGCGGGGATCAATACATTCAGGAGCTGGAGAGCCATATGGCAGTCCTCCCTGAAGTGTCTGCCGATCCGCCCGAAGTCATCTTGGACGATCTGCAAGTGGGTGATCGGGATGTCAACAGTCCCGACCAGATCGATCAGCTAAAGAAGATCATTAGGAAGAAGAAACATCTGCTGATCGGGAAAGGAAACGCCTTACCCCCTGCTGCTCGCGGAGCGATCTGTGACATTGATGTTGGTGATGCCAAGCCGATCGCCCAACGATGCCGACGTGTGGCGCCACAGTACCGTGAAAAATTGTCTGATCTTATTAAAGGACTGTTGACTACCAAGATTATTAAACCGTCGACCTCGCCGTGGGCCTCGCCGATCGTGATTGTGATCAAGAAGGACGGCGTCGGCATCAGGTTGTGTATAGATTATAGGTTGGTAAATCGGTTGACCAAGATTATGGTGTACCCGATGCCGCTGATCAGCGATCTGCTAGAAGATCTTGACAAGACCATATGGTATTGCTCACTGGATATGGCAAGTGGATTTTGGATGGTTTCGATGACCGATCGGGCTCGCGAGATTTCCGCATTTGTTACGCCGTTCGGTCTGTTCGAGTGGAGCCGTATGCCGTTCGGTTTGAACAACGCGCCCCAGATCTACCAGAGACTGATCGACAACGCATTGTATGGACATTTCTAGATCAGTAACGATCGGGACCCCACCGAGAACCATGATGTATTTACAGAGGGTGAACCCGATCGGGAAAGGAGACCGTCAGTTCTGGGGAGGCGATTGTATATCGATGACAGTCTGATCCCTGCTTCGTCATGGAGCGATCTGTGCGAGAAGGTCGAACGGTTGTTGGAGACAAGCGATCGCTGGAACCTGTCGATCAGTGCTGTGAAGAGTTTTTGGGGCATGTCCAAGGTCACCTATTTAGGTCATATGGTGTCAATCAGTGGGCTGGAGGCCAATCCCAAAGATCTGGAGTCACTGAGCAACCTCCCGTTTCCCATATCACTGAAGGCGGGGAGCCTAAATTACTACAGACGCTTCTTAGGGAGCCTAAATTATTACAGCCGCTTCATTGAAGACTTCGCGATTTACGCAGCAGTGCTGTACGAGCTCCGGGAAGTCGACTACCATATGTTGCGCGAAGGAGATCGGGCAACTTTACGGGAGGGCTGCGACTCTGATCTGCCCGCAGATTTTCCGCAGGTGGAGGCAGATGATCACATGAAGCGTGCACAGGTTGCTTTCGGTATGATGAAGGCCAAGATGTCGACGGCACCGATTCTCAGACACTTCGATCCGGAAAAAATGCCGATCGTCATTGTATACGCTAGTAAATGGGTCATTTATGCCACTCTAGTTCAAGAACATGATGGTGTGTACCACCAGGTCACTTTTACGAGCCGGACGTTGAAGACGAACGAAGTCAACTATGGAATCGTGGAAAAGGAAGTTCTGGCTTTACTACGGATTTGGATGTGTCAGACCAATGTCTACTTTCTCGAAAGGACCTTTACAGAAAGTAGACATTAGTCTGGCTATTATCGGACAATGGGATGGACGTTTGGCTCGGCAGATGGTCAGCGATCTTGTCACAGTGGTCCCTCGAGGTCGTCAAAAGCACCAAGGGAGAGGAAGAGATATTGGGCAAAATGGCTGCCAGTATCACCCCTAGGTCTGAAGTGGATGAAGCTCTGATGGCGATTGCCCCAAGGAATCAACCTCAACAGTCAATCTCGCGGCCGCCACCGATCTTCGATCGGGGTGAGGAACTCCTGGTCTTGAGTTTCGACGGATCGGCTAGCGTGAAGAAGAAGGTCGGCTCCTATAGTGCCATACTGTGGAAATTACCACAATGGTCTATAGTAGCAGCCGCCGCCGATTTCACGTCTGACATAACGGTCAACGAGGCGGAATATCGGGGACTCCTTCTATATCTTGATCTGCTGTCATCACAAAAAAAGGGCGGATCATTATATGTGGTGACTTCAATCTAGTGATAAGGATGATCACCGGGGAGATCGACTGTAAGGCACAACGGCTGAAGTTGTTGAATGATCGGGTGATGAAGGCACTGAAAGACTACCCCAACCACGATCTATTGAACGTGAAAATGGATTGGAACAGAAGCGCCGACCACCTCGCGACCCAAGCCATGCGGGACCTGATCGGGGCGACGATGAGGATTCCGTTCTACATGAATTTATGGACATAAACAGGCTCCCGGAGTTGATCAAGCCCAAGGACAGCCCCGATCAGGTACATGTGATGGCGGCGACTAGATCGCGAACTCAGAAGTCTCGCCGATCGTTCCCAAAGGAAGGCTGAGTGAGTGCGTTGTACAACAGCTAAGGGCAGAACGGATCCTCAAGGCGCAGTACGAAGAAGAGTGGATTGTCCTCTTGAAAGCATATCTGCGCGGTGAACTGTCCAAGTTAACGAATGATCAAGCGAAAGATTGTACCAAGATCGCGGACAGTTACGATGTGGACGGCAATGGATTGCTGTATTACTGCCGTGACGTTGACCAAGACAGTTCCGATCGAGACCGACTGGCGAAACTGGTGATCCCTGAGTTGCTACAGCCGGATGTACTTCATCACTACCATGTGAGTCTAGAAGGGGGACATCAGGGCATAGGCAGGACATACCACAAGATCATGGCCCACTTTCACTGGAGAGGATTGTTTGGGAGCGTGCAGAAATATGTGGGATGTTGCACAAATTGCGAGACCGGAAAGGGCAGACCGATAATCAAGGGCCGATCGTCCGGAAATATCGAGGCTACTTACCCTTTCCAGGTGATAGCAATGGATCACATACCGTCGCTGCCCAGATCGACACGCGGATACACTGAACTGCTGATCTGGATCGACCTGTTCACTGGTCTGGTGATCGCAAAGGCTAGTACATCCCGATCGGCGGAGCAGATCGCCCAGAGTTACGAGAAATGCGTGTTCAGAAGGTTCGGCGCCAGCGAAGTTAACAGACACAACCAGGAACCCGGTTTTATGGATGAGGTGTTCCGATCGTTCAATAACATGCTAGGCCAGAAGCAGAGCGCGACGATGGCATATCGTACGCAAGCGAACGGATCGGCTTAAAGCATGGTGCAGACAATAACAAGGGCGATCAAGATGTATGTGGCCGATCCGGACCAACGTGACTGGGACAAGTATGCAGACAGACTGGTATTCGCACTCAACTCTTCAACTGATCGGTTCCGAGGAGAGACGCCTTTCTATCTGGTGTATGGAAGGGACCCTCGATCGACACTTGAAGCGGCGATACCGATCGGCTGCACTTGGACCCGCAATCGCGATGCGCGTCGTTGGCGTATGCAGGTCCAGAAGCATTATCAGTATGCGAAAGAAGTCGTCAATCAAAAGTTGCGTCAGGCCACGCAAGATCAAGCAGATCGGAATAACAATCAGGTCCGCCCTCATGGTATTGAACCAGGGGAGAGGGTATGGTTATACCTCGATCGGGTCAAGGGAGGCTATGCAAAGAAGTTGGCGCATATGTGGCACGGTCCTTTCCGTGTAGCAGAGCTTATCGGTGATCATGCTGCCCGTCTGATCACGATCGGCACGGATTATAAAGTTTTTCCGATCGTGCATGTGTCCAAACTGAAGCTGGTCAGAGAATTCCCCGATCGGCCTAAAATGCCCTGTCTGGTGGACGAAGCGGAGAGATTAGATTTTGATGAAGCTCTGCTGCCGGAAGACAGTTGGGAAAGGCCATTGGAAGAGGACGAATTCGAGGTTGAAAAGGTGCTAGGTTTACGATCGGTCAAGAAAACACGTTTCGGTCGCACCCACCGAGAATATCTAGTCCGCTGGAAGGATCATGACGAAGAAACTTGGATCGACGAACTCGATCTAAATTGTGGAGCACTTCTACGAGAGTTCTAGCGAGAACGAGTCAGTCGGAATCATTTCGCAGTGATGCAGACTCATGAAGACGAAGATCAAGACACACAATAGCACCGATCAATAGATCGATCGGTGTGAATATGTGTAAGGTCTGAAGTATTGTGAATTTTTGTGATGAACTGTGATGAACTGGAGTAGTGGAATGACGAACGTGGTGATAATTTTCGCGATGTGGATGGAAACTGTGTATGATAACGTGTTGGTGCAAGTTTGGAGAAAGTGATGAAATTTGGTCAAGTGATTGGATGATCTGGAATTTGAAAAGAATGATGACATGTATTATGGATTATCTGGTCAGCTAACTTCCGCATTAAGAATCGCAATCGCCCCACAGACGGCCGATAGTCAGCGCCGGATGATCTCCGATCGGTTCTGGTGCTGATTGTGCCAGGGCTCCTTCCGATCGATCTGGGTCAAAGCGTCCTTTAGGTCTGTGACCGGCTCGTCACAATGAAGACCGGGATACCAGACGCCGTCGTCAGCTAATACCCCGTCTTTCTCAACCCGACACTTGGCCATATGGATAACCACAGGATACAAAAAGATGTCGATGTCGCACTCGCGGGCCAGCATCCCTCCCAGAACGAACTGGCATAGGGTCTGCCAGGCCTCGCCTGCCCAACTCCGGCGCTTCTTCCGGTTTTTCTGGAGCGATATCAGGCCTGGATCATGTTGCGCTCGACCAGGAGGAAGCACTAGATACTGTGCGGACTCCCATATCGCTTGGCTGTAGGCTTCATTGAAGTCCTTCACTAGACCTAAGAACGAGTCGATCCACGCAGTCGACGAAAACATGGACCCCAGCTTGGGGCGGACGAACACTTTCCATGGCTCAGCTGCGTACAGACGGGCGATTTGCGGTGCTGTGACCAGGTCCGCCCGCCATGCAGAAGCCTTTGAAGCTGGAGGAAAAAGCCAGGAGTCTGGACGCGATAGAGATCAGGCTAGTATCTGCTTGGTCAGGGATGATTGGAACAAGCTACCAATCTGCCACGATGACCATGGCAAAGTGGCATATGAAGTCAGCGATGGGAGAGGTAGATCTCCGATCGACACCCCTTTCAATCGGGCGTGACGGCGCAGCCCAGACGTGCCGGGCTGGAACGAAGGCACCGATCCGGTTGACTCTCGCGTCCGTGCAGCACCATCACCCTGGGAACTGATCGTCTTATTAGCCACCGATGCAGGCTTCGCAGGAACGGGACCTCGGCGTTGATTGGATAGGGACTTGGATAAAGCAGTGATCAAGAACTCGAAATCGCTCGATCCTTCCCCCGAGTCCTCTCCGGAGGAGACCTCTATAAGCTTTGTGTGAGAGGCGCGGGGGCGCGAGGGCGCACGAGATTTGATGATGATAGACGTATCACCTGCGTCCGATCTGGGGCTTGGGATATGCGCCAGTGTCTTGGCTTGCTTCTGAGGCACCGCTCGCTTCTCCTCGAGTTCGGCGTCACGCGCTATTCCCTGCGCCATTGAGCTCTTCGACGCGTCCTTACGCTTCTTGGAAGTTTTCGGAATTTTGGGGTGGTTACTTTTATCCAATGAGTGGCGTCGGGTCCGATCTTGATGCAGATCGACCAGAACGGCCGATGCAGACCGGTCAGCGCTAGAGCATGCAGCCGGACGCCGGTGCAACAAGTCAGTCAACTGTTGGTAGCACCGATTTACGGCCGCCCGCGACGATCTGACTCCTGGGTCCAGGCGTCCGATCGGCTCTGGAAGGACTCAACCTTCCCGATCTTCTCCCAGACCACGACCTGCAACTCGCCGATATGCCTCTCCAGATCACCATGTTGGGTGCGGAGTAAAGTCCAATCGGACTGGTCCTCCAACCTCTGCCGGTTGACCACCGCGAGCTGTTCCAGGAGGTGTGACCTGTAGGCCTCCAATAGAGACAGATCGTGCCGTGCGCCGATCAGCCCGTCCAAGATCGGTCGGAGCTGATCACAATGATCATGCAACTGCCGATCAGCCATGAATAAGGCGTCGAACGTTTTGGAGATGTCGGTGGGCAACCGATCTGCATGCAAAGGAGGGTCAGAGCAGACCCAAGATGAAAACAGACCGATCGGTTTACCTCGCGTTGCTTGTTGGGCGATCTGGGATCGGAGATGTGCGTTTTCAGCGGTCACCTCCTGCAACTTCGTGGACATGGGGATCAACGTATCCACCTCCTTCCGCAGTTGCAGGAGTGAAGAATCGCTGATGTCAAACTGGGACTAAAGCTCCCGGACCGTTTTCCGGAGCTGATCGGCCTCGATCTAAGGCTTTCCCGGTGTGTCGGACCCTGAAGTGCTGAGGAAGCTTTCAGATCGGGCCGATCTGGTCGGCGAACCAATATGGGGCGATGAGGAACGCAGGGCACCTGCAGCAAAGTAGGTCATGAGAGTTCACAAGGCGATCGGGTGTGCAAGGCAAGTAACTGGCGAAGGTGGACTCGGAGATCTGTCCATTGGTGAAGTCCGCTTCTGTGAAGATCTGGAATATGATGAGATCGGGCCGCTACCGTTGCGCGGCTGGGACCATACTCAGGGGCGGCTGTGGCAAAGCGGGATCAAGAATATTGGTCGCTTTTTGTCAGCAGCACACCGATCGGCTTATCGCGATCGGATTGGTGGAAATACAGGAGGCTTTTAAGCCTATCATGTGCAAGAGGTGTCAACAACACGGACTTTGGTAAGTCACATGAGATTGCGTGTACTTACATATTTTCATGTGTGTACATATTGGGAACCGTAGGCAGATTAGTTTTGGTATTGCTTGGTTTTGGTTTTACCGTTTAGGCCTCATAAGCTCAACAAGAAGTCGCTAGCTTTTTCTCGCTTTGTACATCAGTCGCCTCTGCACGCCGCAGAGTGTTTGGTAGCGGAGGGTCAAGTAATCCCCTTTAGCTCATTTATACCCGTCCGGGACGCGTTACAGACGCACTTTGTAGCCGGTGCGTATACGCACGGTGCGGCTAGCGCACAGAGGAAGGCTTTCCTTAAAGCGGCGTTCGCCGCTACTTAGCCGATACGCCCTTATTAAGGGCTTAGTAGGAGAGAGATCTCCTACTCGGGGCCAAGATTCCCGGGTTAGTTTACTCTAGCCTTTACTAGTGCCTTAACGGCAAGGCTCCCTTACACAGGGTGTAGCTAAGGGGAGGGCTCCCCTTACGCTACGGCACTCACTACACGCACGACCGGTAGAGGTCTTGCGTCT
This sequence comes from Peronosclerospora sorghi, assembly GCA_026184515.1. Lineage (NCBI taxonomy): Eukaryota > Oomycota > Peronosporomycetes > Peronosporales > Peronosporaceae > Peronosclerospora > Peronosclerospora sorghi. The sequence goes on from CM047586.1 coordinate 2,296,930, forward strand.
GTACTAAGGAGTGAAAGTAAAACTGAATATATTTAATATGTAATTATTTAAACTAATATAAACTATATGTAACACTAAGTAGAATATTCCTAATTTGTACCTAACTAAAATGTAGTGCACACACCTGTGTACTGACACGTGGATGGCTGACACGCCACCACACCAAGGGGCCATGCCCTGATTGGTTAAAATAACCAAAGGTTCGAAACCTTTCAACCCGGCCAATACTGGCCTCAACTGTGGTGTACTCATGTACACCAACACTCAGTGTTATCCGAATGTAACCCCGTTACACACTTGGCCCGACGGAAGTCCCTCGACGGGAGTACACATTGGCCGGCTTCTCAAGCTCAAGTTACGCACGTTTGGAACGTGTCATCAAGTTTTGGATTATTACGTGGAGATATCGTTCGTGGAGTTTATCATGTTCTCATTTGGATCTCCGTATTGGATTATTGGACTTTTATTCTCATATTGGTTGGGTTCTACGATCGGTTGAGCGATCTGCCCTTTGGAGTATATTTACCCCAAGTATAACTGGTCTTCCCGTACCCAGGGTGAAGATTTCCGCCAAGGGTACACCACCCAGCACGGTTTTCCGCATTTTAGACCTCAAGTCGATTCCCTGCACCGATCCACCGAGTGTGAAACTAGCCCATTCCATCGGGTACACAAGGTGAGATGACGAAACAATCGAACCAGGCGTCCTATGCTGATGATCGGTCGTCTGCTATCAGCGGACGATCAGATCGGATTTTTAGGAGAAGGTTCGCGGGGTACCCCCTCCGTCAGTTGGAAGGATGGGCACGATGGTGGTCAGGTTCTCGACACTTCGGTGTTCGATTTTGAACTTGACTCCACCACATTACGAAAGTAAATATTCTCGGTCTGAGGCCTCGGTGGTTGCGGAAGGAGTGTTGAAATATTTCGGTTTTTAAAGTTCTCAAGTGAAAATACGATCCGTAAAAACACAGAACTAAAAAAGGTACATATATTAAGAGTCTAGGATTAAAGTTCTTGTCTAGAGAATTAATTTTTAGGGTTTAATACATTTCCGTTTTCCTATTTATTCTCAAGGCGTATTTATTTACTGACCAAATAGAGCGTTCTCATGGCCCACGTGCAACAAACCAAGTACTAGCCGACTTGCAATAAGACTCTTTGTACACACGTCGTGTCAATTTTCTTACACAAGATCTATGTTCCATCACTATCGTTACTGGGTGAGCGAACCCTATTTCTTATTTCTCTTTACGGTGGTCGGTGTGCTCTGCTACCTCCCGGCTACACGTTGCCATGTTCGAGGGAAGTTCTCTTCGGTTCTCATGTGTTGTATGCATAAAACTAGATAATTGGTTTACGCCTGTCACTTATAAACTTTCTAGGTCTGATCCGACCAACCAGGTATCACCAGCTTATCCTAAGCTCAAAGGCGATGAGAAGACATTCCTATATACCCTGCTTGGGGTGTTGGTTGGTCGAGCAAACAACACATGTATGGAATAATTCAACATGTTTTATACAAGACACCACGGTCGTCGTAAAAATCACCTATTATATAAGCAAGGTGAAATGTAAACAATAGGTGACCAATGTAAAGGCAGAACACCATATATCGGAAGCAGAGCAAAATGTCTTGCCCGATACTGGATATAAGACTTTGTGTTGAAATTACGTGTAGCCATTTTTGAGGATTTGTCTTCAGTGTCTTTTCATGGAGATGAAAACCCATTGGCTGAAATATGCATATGCATTTTCAAGTTCGAATTCAAGTTTAACTTTCTAGCATTGTTATATCTGAGTTAAGTAACTTTACATAACATACTTTTCGTTTTTATAAAGACAGACCAAGCTAAGACATCCGCTGCGTTGCAGCCGTCGCGCATTAGCCCTTCACTACGCAAGATCATACCTGGTCAAAACGATCAGACCAGGTAGTATACGGTCGCTCCTTGAAGTACAATTTTCTACACTTATATGTTCATAAAAAATTTCTCACAAACGGAGAGCGGCGGATCATGAATTATATTGAGGAAGGAACGATTGTGTGCTGTGTTGTCGAATAAGAGCATTAGTAAGTAGCATTTTATATACAAAATAACACGCATGACTTACACTACGATACAAAATCAAATAGAAGACGAACTGACCATTCAATGAAGAGATTGGCAGCTCGGTGCCTAGCCGGTAAAAGTATCGACCAACAGAACATCTTCGGGTCTTTCATGAACAGGATCGCCTAAGGCGCGAGGTCCACCCGCTATGGATCTAGCAGCACGATGACCGAGGCTGCTGGAATAGTTTAACCTCCCTGAAGTGCAAGATGAAAGGCCGCCCCACTGAGCGCTGGCTTTACCTGCAAGACCTGCGATCTTTACTAGGAAGGACTGTGCCTCATGGAAGAAATTTCAACATGGTATGTCCCCGCAAGTACGCTGGAATGCTGCCCCCGAAGAATAAATATAACGCTCACCAGGTTGGAATCTATTTTGAGCGAAGCGGTTGGAAGTTAAGCATATATTGGTATAGGGGGAAGGAGGAAGGAGGAAGGTGAACACGAAACCGACAATACATATGACCTCTTCAGCAGCTCCAGTAGCTGCTTGATCAGTAGATTACGTATGGACAAGATTTCTTGGTCAAGGTTTATTATGGGGTTAATTCGACAAAATCCAGATCCTGTTACCGGGTTCTATGGTCTTTTTCTTATACACCGTAGAGGGATTTTTGACTGTTTACTTGGGCAACAGATGTCACCTTACGCTCTCGCGATCTTTGCTGCAAATAGTGGTTGACCCATGGATGCCAAGAGTCAGTAGCAGAAAAAAAGTTGCCGATGGTGGTGAAGCCGGAGTTGAAGATCCCCAGCAAGATTACGTCTCGACCGTCAGCGCCTCCGGAACGGCATGCTGGCAAACAGACGAGATGACGTTAGTGTCAATCTGGATACAACAAAGATGCGCAAAAGCGAAGAAGCTGACCAGGAGACTTCAGAGGACAGCTGGGAATCCGGGGCAGCGAATGCGCAGTCAGAAACTGACCGATACCCCTCAGGAGGAGGGCAACGCAAGAGGCTGTCCGCGTTAACCAGGATGCACAGCCGCTGACCTTACTTTCAAAAGAGGACCGGAAGAAGGTCAACAGAGATGTGGAGTCGGAAACAGAGCAGGTATGTATCCATGAAGGGGGAGATCAATTATTAATGAAACCGAGAACCAGATGCGGGGCTCGGCCGGACCCTCTGAATTTTTAATGGATGATTTGTAGGTTGGCGATGCTGAGATCAACTCGACTGAGATCGAGCTGCTGAAGCAGATTATATGGATGAGGCGACATTTGCTGATACGGCAAGAGAATGGCTGCCCATCTAGCTTTGTGTGATATCGACGTTGGAGATGCCGATCGTTCAATTTTTTCGCCGCCTAGCCCTCAGTACATGAAAACGCTTGCAATTGATCTCGTCACCTAGATTATTTTACCTTCTACCTACTTAACTTGGCGTCTCCTGTATTGTTAAGAAGAAAATTGTGAACATATGGCCGAGCCGGTGATGAACTGATGTGAGCATAACTGATGGTCTACCCCATGCTTTTAATTAATGTTTTGTTGTAAGACATGGACTAGGTACTATAGTTCGGCTTTTTGGATACAGCAGTAGGCATCTGGGTGGTTTCTTTGACGGACTGGGCTTGAAAAAGTTTTGCGTTCATCATCCCGTTCGGCTTTATTTGAGTTGAACGTATGTGTTTAGCCTTAATGAGGCTCAACAAACTTTATTAAAGCCTGATAGACAGCGTACGGCCACGTGGCGCGCCCATTGAAACGAGGTGGCCAGCAAGGTTAGAAGATACATTTTGTGTTTGTCTGTGGAAATGAATGGGGGTCAGACAAAAAAGCTGCCTGGGTGAGGAAAAGGAGAGTGTTACTTGGCTAACTTGGTGCGGACGTAAGCGTTGTGATAAACGATGCGCAAGGAAACTATGGTGTTAGCAACTATCTGCATGTGATCTTTTTTGCACTGCAGGTCCGAAGCTTGTTGGTCATGGATATTACTGTTAATTCTACCCGCGCAAGTGCATCGGCAGCCTGACTCACGTAGCTTTTTCTGTAGGATCACAAATCTCAGCTTGATGTACCAGCTATCCACAAAAGACGTCGTCCTCGGCACAGGAACAGACGCTAAACTGTAACCCCCGAAGATAGCAACTGGGTTGAGCAAATCGCCCTCAGTAGCCGGAGCATGAGAATCCTTGACGCAGTGACTAATGTTTCCGAGTGGACGAGAAGAGAACAAATTGGGGCGGGCAACCTATGAGACGATTCAAATTATAGCAAGAGCACGTTCCAATGTGCGTCCGGTTGTTACCTGGGACCATAATGAAGTGTGAGAACGTGTCACAACCACTTTTTGGCTGCGAAAAGAACAAGGGTGGTTGTGGTGAAGGGCTTATGTGGGAATAACGGTCAACTGCCTGGAACGGCTTGGAAACTTTAGATTTGCGAAAGCTTTTATGATTGGTTAAATAGTTTCCCGGGTGTCGAGCACCGAAAATTGGTAGCTGCTCGGAGTCGACCACCAGACTACCTATTATGGTGACGCTCAGCAACCGAGGAACTAAGGAAATATATCGATGACGAAGATGAGTGCAGGAGTAGAAGGGGGTGCGTGAACCTGCGGAGACGCGTCAGACGGGCAGCTATTTCAGACATGTGTCACTTGGATAATGTAACTCCCCGACAATTGTCGAAGGACTCTGCAAGTAAGTTCACGTGGATGAGTGAGAAAGTTGATCCGATCGGGGGACTCAAGACGCATCCAAGTAGATCAGGCTGTAAGGCCGCTCCACGGTAGGAGGTATTCACTTACCGGCACGATTCAAGAAGCGAGTGATTTGTTCAGGTTTGATCCAAATTCTTGACCATGCGGATCAAACCTGAACATATCACTCGCTTCTTCAATCGAGGTTGACCAATCACGTGACACGATTTTAGCGTACATGTATATAGTTTTCGGGTGGGTCATATAAACTGGTGTAGTGCAAACTAGGCTCAGTGGATATTCTGGATAGATGTATAGTCTACGATTTCCTTCCAAATGAACAAAATCGAACGCGTTTCCATGTAATTAGCTCCGATGCAAAGAAGTTTAACAATTTTAACATCCTCGGTCAGCATAGTATTGGGCTGCCCGAAAGTCCCCAGACGGCAGTTACCTAAGGAACGTACACACAATGAACTCGCCGTGTTTGGAACACAATTTTCATTGTTTTTAAAGGGAAGGAAAAGTTTTGGTCGATGACAAGGCCCGGGAAGACGTTTGTACATGTAATCGCACACGTTATGGTGAATTAGAATCCCCCTAACTTGGCTGATTAATATTTATTTCTCAGAGTACTGGTATACTGCAATCAAGTATAACTGCTGCCCGCTCGCCGGCGAAGATTTTCCGCCCTGGAGCTAACCGTAGTCTCAGCCAAAAATTATCTGCTCTTACCGGGTAACACGCAACAAATCGTCAAGGTTTTACCAAGAAAACGCAAAATCCAATACTTATTGTACACAAGGTGGAAATTATTATCGAGATGGATTGTGGAGCTACCCACGATCAAGATAATTGTGGAGCTCGATGTAAATTTAAAAGTGAGAGTTAGGTCCTTAGTTTGCTATCTGTGCTACTTCTAAGACTATCGTTCTAGAACATTCTCCGTGCGACGTCATGACGTACTCTATAACGTACGACGTCATGGCGTACTCTATGACGTACGACGTCATGGCGTACTCTATATCTTACGACGTCATGACTTAGACATGTAATATAATATATGTATGTTCTAATCTATTAGGTACGTGATATATCACGTACCCCACGATATGACATCCCCCCTGACTTGACTTCGCGTTGGCTGTCTCGAAAGTCCTTTACTAGTTGCTACCAATGCGAAACGTGGCGGATATCTTTCTCGCGCTCCCAAGTAATTTCACACTCTGGGAGTCCATGCCATTTCACTAGCCATTCGATTTGGCGGCTTCGCTGACGACGACGAAGTAATTTTTCCACGATGTGCAACTCGTCTCCAGTTTCTGACTCTAGGATAACCGGAGATGCTTTCGGAATCGGTCGTCCAGCGAACTCAGATAAATTCGGTTTATATGGCGAGAGTAGGTCGACATTTAATGATGAGTGTAACCTCCTCATATTTCGCGGTAGCTTCAACTTAGCTACATTCGGGTTGATCATCTTGATCACTTCAAACGGTCCCACTTTTTTCGCTGCGAGCTTTGCCTTCTTTAACTCAGTGTGAGATTACTGTCTTGTGTGGTAAGTTCTTGGTTTCCAATAATACTAAGTCTTCAACCTTAAAGGTGAGACATACTCGTTTCGAGTCGTACTATTTCTTCTGTCTCTCTTGGGCTTCGATTAGGTTTCCGCGTGCCTTTCTTACTATTTCTGGACGATCATTGGCAAACCTCGAGGCGAACTCTGATATTGATTACGTTTCCAGACTATCGCAATCTCTTTCTTGAGAAATCAGATTGGATACTTTTCTTCCAGTATTAATCTCGAATGGGGTGAGCTTGGTAGACGCATTCACCGATGTGGCATGTGCGTACTCGATAGTTCCAAGTAATTTGGTTCAATTTTCTCCGCTGTATGATACCAGACAGTGTAAAGAGTCTTCTAACACCAAGTTTTGGCGTTCCGTTTGACCATTCGCTTGTGCTCTATGAGCGATCGTCATGCTTAACTTTACACCCATGATGCTCATTAGTGACTTCCAGAAGTTTGCTGTAAACTTCGGATCTCGATCGCTGATAATTACTTTCGGCAGTCCATGATGTCGGACTACAGTGTCAAAAAACAACTTGCAGTGTCTTTTGAGTCGGCAGTCGTGTAAGTTGGTGCATAAATCGGTCTTTTTGACAACTTGTTCACAACCACAAAAATAGCGTCAATACGCTTCTGACACGGGTAGACCAGTAATGAAGTCCATTGAGACCACTTCCCAGCATTCCTTCGGAATGGGGATAGGGAACATTAATCCTTTCTTTCGCTTGCTATTTGACTTCCATCGAGCACATGTTTCGCATGTCTCGACGTACTTTTGCACAGTCTCGAGTAACTTTGGACAGTAGTACCATTGCTTCAACTTCATGTAAGTTCTTCTAACTCCGGGATGTGCTGCTGTGGCTGCATCGTGAAACTCGTACAGTATCTTTGTATTTATATCTGGTATGTCCGGAATGCATATTTGCTGCATTGATTCATCTTGCCTCAGATATATGAGTCCTTTGTCGAAGATGAAGTTTCCATTCGACTTCTTTGTTTTGTAAATATCCTTGGATAAATTGTCCTTATTATAACCTTGCTGAATCGTTTTTCGCACTTTGTCACTGATGTGTGCGCGTACCACGTAAAATTCGGTGTTGTGCATTTTCTCCTGTGCGACTCCTATCGGACGACTCTACCCCCCGCAACTCTACTACGTCGAGTAAGAGTTGTAAAACATCCAGCGGAATGTTCTGAATGAGGTTGGGGTGAACCATGTGTCTTTCCAAAAGTTTAGAATGCTGAGAACAGTCTTTGGTACACTCATGTACGATGTGCGACATATCCGGAACATTGGACGGAGTCACAGCAATTTCTGCTGAATCTTCCCCAGACACAGCTGATCGCGATAATGCGTCAGCCGCGACATTCGAACTTCCTCTGACATGATGTAAGACAAAGTCAAACTGGGAAAAGAACTTCAACATGCGTGCCAATTTTGGTGACACTTTCGGATGATGAAGCATCCACTTGCATGCTGAATTGTCGTTATAGACTAAGAAATGTATTCCATGGAGATATGGACGCCATTTCTCCAGAGCAGTCTTGATGGCTAAACGCTCCCTCTCATGTTCAGGCTATTTTAATTCATGGGGACCCAAATGATTTGAGTAAAATGCGATGGCGTAGTCTTTTCCGTTTATGCTTTATGACAGAACTCCACCGATGCAAAATCCAGATGCATCTGTTGTCACAATAAACGGGTGACTAAAGTCCGGTAACTTCATAGTAGGCGACTGCTGCAGTGCGACTTTCAATGCTGCAAATACTCTTTGCTGATCTGGACCCCAATTCCATTGGGCACCTTGCTTGGTTAAATCTCGAAGGGGACGCGAGATCATTGCAAAATTGCAGATAAATTTACGGTAATATCCAGATGATCCCAGAAAGCTGAGCAACTCTTTGCGACATTTTGGTGCTTGGAACGTTGCGATAGCATCTGTTTTCTTTGGGTCGACCCGTAGACCATCTTCGGAAACCATGTGTCCTAAGAACGCGATTCTTTACGCCCAAATGCACATTTGGAGAGTCGAGCATATAGTTTCTCCTTGCGCAACACTTCGCATACTGCGCAAAAGTGTTTAACATGATCTTCCATTGTACGCGAGAAGATGCATATATCGTCGAGATGCACGACACAAAGTCTCCCAACTTATCGAACAATGTTCGCATAAGACGTGACCACACTCCAGGCATTCCAGATAATCCCATCGGTGCAACACACCACTGATATGTTTCTTTTTGGTTTCTGAGAGCCGTATACGGTGGACTTGATGGCAACATTACCATTTGATGGTATCCCTGTGCGAGATCAAGCAACGTAAAATACTTGCATCCAACCATACTATCGAACAAGTCTTCGATCAATGGCAAGGGAATTTTTTCCACGACTGACATGCTATTCACATAACGATAGTCAATCACCCAACGAATGGGGATCTTCGAATTTCCACTTCGAATTCATTCTGCGCGTTTTGGGAGCCTTCCTGTTGCAGGATCTTTCTTGGGAATCCCAAAAATATTGGAGACCCATGGAGAGTTTGACACTTCTATCCATCCTTTACGAATGTTCTCTTCCACGAATTGCTGCAACGCTTCCTGTTCTACCTTCGAGAGACGGAAGGTATCACGGGAGCTTGGCACTGCGTCAGGCTTCATGTTCAACTCGAAATTAACATCTCTCTTCGGCGGCATTTCATTCGGGAGCTGTTCTGGGAATACGTCCTTGAATTCTTCCAGAATTGGTTTTAACTCCTGCGGCACTTCTGACGGTTCGACTTTGGATATCTTGAAATGGTACACCTCATCGTAGGCTCCACTTTTCATCTTTTCTTGGAAGGTTGGACCATATATGTCCTCGAAGCTCGTAAGAGCGGCAACTTTAATCTGTTGCGTGCGCCAATCTATCTGTGGATTGTACTTAGTGAGCCACGGTTGACCAAATATCACTTCATGTGTTTCCTGCAGTTCCCATTCAGTAAACTGCATCTTTGGAAACTCCATACCATCTACACGAATGGTATCTTCCACTTTATTCGTGGGCTGAGTTGCTGTCCATGTTCCATCAAAACGACTTGCTTGTACCCCTTGTGTGTATAATATCTTCTAGGCCAAACCTGGTTTGATAAGGTTTGTTGACGCACCAGAGTCGATTAAAATCTTAACTGATTTATTGCCAATGATTCCATTACGCACTAGCAATCGACCCTGTGATTGTGTGTCCGATTCAGAGTTGTTTGACTCTAAGACAAAAGGATGAACCTCGGTACTTCTTTGTACATTTGCGGCATTAACTGTGACGCGATCGTACACGGTTGTCTCTTGCTCGTCTTCACGGCTGTCCATATTGTTGACATGCTGAAGATTCACATGCTGTTGCTTGCTCCGGCCTGAACGATTACTTCCTCTATCGTTGCGCGTTCGGCGTTGATTACATTGAGCAGACCGGTGATTCGGATTTCCACACTTAAAGCATAAATTTTAGCGGCGGCATTCGTCACGAGACGGAATCTGAACGTTACTTATGTCCATCGGTTCTGGACCATTGTTTGAGCGACTTCGCCGACTGTTGTCATACTACCTGTACCTCGGTCTGTCGTGCGAATTTCCTCTCGAAAATCAATGAGGATGAGAGCGGTCAAAGTCCAACGCAACGGTAATTGCTTCGGACAACGTTGCACAGCGACGATACTGAACCTCTTCCTTCGTACTACTGTTAAGTCCACGTAGGAAGTACATGATCTGGTCCAACGCGCTCATGTCTCGGGCTTGGGTGGCTAGGTGTCGAAATTTGCTTACATAATCTGGCAAATCCTTGCAGTCGAGCTATCTGATATTATTCATATACTTGCGCAAACTCTCTTGCAAATCAGCAGGCACGAATTCTCGTTCGATTTTGCTGAAAAAGTCATCTACGGATGTATTTTACTGCTTTTGCATCACATACCACTGAGCGGAACATTGCTTCAATGTTCCTCCCAGAACGGCAAGAATTCTTTGTGCGAGCTCTTGGCCCTTCCAGTCCACTCCTCTAGCAAAGAAGTATTACTCGATTTGCTCCTTATAGATCTGGAACGATTTGTCCAATCTTCCTCCATATGTCGGAAGCTTTACACCTTCAAGCTTGATTTCCGATAACTGTTTTGACTTTTGCATCTCTTCCAGTAACTTTGCTTGTTTTTTCAATGGTCGCAACCATAGTAAACATCAATTGGGCATTCTGATCGGAAGTCATTGGAGAAGACATAATTTAGCTAATATCAGTTATAGATTGGTATTAACTTAATTGCTTCTCATGACAACTTTTGGTCCAGGTTTTAAGGACTTCTTCGAATTGGCGACCGGGGTGTTTTCGGCCTTGTGCTTAGCAATCTCGCGAGAGATTCGTAAGCTTACACTGCTCTCGATCCTGATCAGGTCACTGGCGTGCGCTAGTAGGCGAGACTTTATGTTCTTGCGCGACTCGGTGCGCTGAGCCGTATCTAAGTGTTTCTCGAACCGGCAGAGAATGGGGCTGGTTTGACGGATCGATTCGATAAGGTCGTCGCGGCACTTATCAGCGGCGTCCGGCTTCTGCACGGACAGCAGGGAAAGCGAGTCGGTGGTGGTTTGCTTGGCAGGTTTCTTCTGCGAGTGGCGGGTCCTGAACCGAAACGCAGACCTTTCCGTTAACCCAACTGATTTATTACCGAAACAAGACGATTTATAGTCTAAAGACAACGTCTCGATAACGGCGGCAGTATCAATTTCCCGGTAGGATTTACAGCCAATGAAATGGAGTCCCTGCCATCAAAAAAGATCGGGACTGACGTGGACACTTTAAGTCACTGCTCTTGAGCGGCTAGCACCGCGGTGATGCGGCGACGGCGGTGCTGCAAATACGACAAGAACGGCAAGCACGGCGGAGACGGCGGAAACGGCTGAAATGGCGGTGCTGCGGGGACGGCGAGAACGGCAAGCACGGCGGAAACGGCGGTGCTTTCGGCGGCGGCGCTGCAGGACGGCTAGGACGGCGGCGGGGCGGCGAGGACCAACAAGTGCTACCAGATGTGAAGCTGGATGTAAATTTAAAAGTGAGAGTTAGGTCCTTAGTTCGCTATATGTGATACTTCTAAGCCTATCGTTCTAGAACATTCTCCGTACGACGTCATGACGTACTATATAACGTACGACGTCATCGCGTACTATATAACGTACGATGTCATGGCGTACTCTATAACGTATGACGTCATGGCGTATTCAATATCGTGCGACGTCATGACTTAGACATGTAATATAATATATGTATGTTCGAATCTATTAGGTACGTGATATATCACGTACTCCACGATATGACAATAATAACGGGATATCGGACAGGTCAGTCAATGGTGACAGGCCTGATTCTGAAGATGATGAATGGAGTACCGTCTCCGACGTTGAGTCGTCTGAGTTGACCGTATTTCCGAAGTGGACTACACCACACCCCTAGCGCCGTATCCACGCTTTAGGATCGATTCGGACTGATCCAAAATAAACGCCGTGACAGGCATGCAGGCAGATGTGGCATATACATACGATAGGTAATGTTGTATACGATCGATGTAGAGAGTCGACACATGATCAGGAGCTTGCTGCGATCAGGGATGGGTATCCAGTGGTTCGAAGTTAGGAGGACGCTCCAGTGACAAGGTCCTTTGTTCAACAACCTCAAGTATCCCCGCGACTTGGATCTGTTCTTCCCAGCCGACGAAGCGATTCCGAAGTTGAAGACGGTGGACTGTAAGCCAGTGCTTGTGACTGGCCCGCTGCACATCGATAACGATGCAAGAAGTAAAAGATAAGGCGGCGAAGACGGTACGATGGGTAGGACCAACAGGCGCTTCAAACTTCGCGTGTGGGGCGTAAAAAGCATTATACTGGAACTTAGGGAGTAAATTATAAAGTAGTCATCCTTGCTAAACATGTTTTCCCTAAAAGTAATGGACTACGTTTGCTTTCCTTGTTTCTCTTCTCTCTGATATGCATACACATACCTCTAATGCTGACTAGGGTAAGCTTGGCCACTCAATGTGACCTAATAAACAAGATAGCGGCCACAATTGCCCTCAAACTGCTGGTACCAGTTCTAGTAGTATATCCTAGAACGATCCGGGAGCTCAATGCATACAGACCATCACAATGATGATCTACTCATTACAGCAGAGAACATTTTCTCTCACGAGGGACCATATTGCTCGGTGTCGATGATCTAATAGGTTATGTGGATTACCAGATCGAAACTATAAGAGGCCCTATTGGATCCAATACAAATATAGTAAAACTACTATGATTCGGAAAAAGTCAAGATTACAATCTTGATACGGTTCATATGAAAACGATAAAAGTGAAAAAGATATAAAAAATGTGGAGGAAGATTATTTAAACCACCCTTATAAACATGCCAAGGTCGATCTGAAAAACTGAATACATGTGATGAAGAAAAAGAGATGGATACAAATAGTTCAGCGTGATGATCTGGAAAGACATTTTACTTACGTGATTTGGATATATGAAGGACAAAGCCTTAGGCCTTAGTCATGAAGACCATCGACCTCAACATTTTCGGTAAATTGGAGGAATGATCGCCGTCACCGATCATGAGTGGTAATCAGAGGCTCGTTTAACATGTGACAATCACCCCCGTTGCCTGTAATGATCCATCTATTTGTTCGAGTTGTGGTGGAGTCGAGTTCGAAATCAAACACCGAAGTGTCCTGAACTCGAAGACAACCGTGCCCAGACGAACAAATTATGGGGGGGGGGTACCCCGCGAACCTTTGCCTGCATCCCGATCTGGTGACCCATCCGCACTGCAGGACGCCTGGTCCGATTTGTCTTCAGAGATCTTAACTTGTGTATCCATTTGTTTGGGTGGTAACACACTCAGTGGACCGTCGCGCAATATGGATCTTGATGGATACCAATATGAAGGTTACCACTTCTGGGGTAATTTGTACCAATATCCAACAAAAGATAATCCAAACAATCTGATCGGCAAATGGAGAGGAAATCGTCACTCCAAATGCAATGAAAACTTGGGGCAGACCGCGAAGCCGTGTGTGGACCCAACCAATAATCTGGGGCAGATCGCGCGTAGCATTGTGGGGACCCAGCCAATACAATGATGATAAACACGTTCCAAACGTGTGCGACTTAAGGGTTGAGTGAACGTTAAGAAGCGCTTCCCGTCGTGGGACTTCCGGAAGGCCTTATGCGCATGTTGCGCATCTTGCCGGGAAAGTTGAGCTAGAGGGGACTATGTTAGCCCTCTGCTCAGAATAACTCCGTGGTAGGAGCGGCGACTTATGCGAACCAAAGAAAAACGAACAGTATATTTAATATCCAATTAAAAACTAAAAATGTAAACTACATGCAAAATCGTGTGACTCACCTAAATATGCGTACCAACACTCCAGACACACGATTGGGCCAAAATACTTCCCCCTTTAAGTCAGCCCAATCGCTCCAACTTGATCAACGGTACACCGGTACATGCTAGTAAAAAAATTCACCTTCACTTCACCACAGAATTTTTGAAATTATTTAAGAGAATATGATGCGCTATACGACCAGTTGGTGCCTTTAGTGCGAGTGATTCGCCCACAAACGTCAACGCCAACGACTAGGTCTCTACGATCACAGCCTATTGATCGGCAATCGGTGACTGGTTATCGGCGACGGGGGTTATTCTGACTATACTCTACGAGTATTTTTTTTCAGAGAAGGCTCGGACGATTCATCTCGTATATGATGTTGGGTACATACTCAACGTTGCCGATCATCCTTATAATTATGTTGAATAAGGTAGATCGGAAAGGAACTAATTCGGCATCAGAAAAAACTATATCGAAGGTAGATCGGAAAGGAACTAATTCGGCATCAGAAAAAACTATATCGAAGGTAGATCGGAAAGGAACTAATTCAGAATCATATAAAACTATATCGAAGGTAGATCGGAAGAGCAAACTAGTTCGGCACCAGAAAAGGGATGTAGATTAGAAGAACACGGATGATTTAATAAGTCTGGAAAAGGTCTCATTATGGTCTAGAAACGATGGCCGCGGACGATGACGGAACGATTTCTCCAAGATTAGCGCCGATTGGAGGCGAACCTATTTGCTCATTGTCATTCTCAAATACTGGTTGATGGGGGAATTAAAGTTGTGGAGTCTGACAGAAATATTGCTAGTCTCTCAGCCTAGGGGATAGGTCATTCCAATCTTTCATCACAGCATTTCTTGAATACAAAATGAACCGCTCGCAATATTTTGGCAAAAATGAAAGACCAAGCAGCAAACGAATTCGGTGTTTCTTAAGAGATTTGATCGCCGCATTCTCGTTTGTCAACAAACGGTGAAAATATCAGGATGTGAATCTGTATTTTTCGATCTGAAGTAGTGAGAAACTTTCGGAAGCGGTTCTAATACGAAAGAGCGAAGGATGTACCGAACCATTTTGAATTTAACTAAGTGCATGATATTTGTGTGTCGTCTTCTCGTTGAGAGTTAGTTACATAACCAAATAAATAACATTCGTAGTTTATTCAATAGTAAAGTACAATGTGATTTGGTGGAATAGGGATGTAAACCAAATGTCTAGTATTAAAGTTTTATCGAAAGATTTTGAATGGTTTTTCCTATTTATGGTTTTGGTATTTTATTCTTCGATTCTATTGGATTATCCGCTGCGTTGGTATTTTTTGTCCGTGGTATTGGTTTTGCCTGGTCATCTTTTCAGGAGGTCTGCTACTCGATGCTAACGGGGTAGTATGGACAACTGGACGTTGCGGGGATAAAACCCGCGACCAATTCACATATCGATTCGGTGCTAAACCACTGCACCAGGGGGACCCCTAATTTTGGATTTCATTTCCGTATCCAAAACCCCAATGCTACCATGTAAACTATCGACCCGTAGCAAAGACCCTCTAAACTCCGTCATGCTCTCACCACAACGTTGTACTCGGCCATATTGTCCGCATGCGTGCATTTTTTCTGCTGACGATATGGCTGCTGTTGATTAGTATAGCTTCGTGAGGAGTGTGACGTCCACGCTGTCGTTGGGCGACAACGAGCAGGAGCTTCTACGAGACGACATGAAGGGTCCTCCTCCTGTTCAAATTACGTGTTGCCATTTTTTGCTTTACGTCTTTTCATGACAGTTGAAACCCCATTGGCTGAAATGTGAATGTCCATTTTCAGGTTAGAACTCAAGTATAACTTTTGGGGAATGTTAAATCGACCCCCCCGCCCATTTCTACACATAGTTGTAACAATGCCCTTTGGCCACCGCTAGGGACACACCTTCACAGAATAGGACACTTTTTGTGTTTCAACTCTTGTCAATACCCAATGCAATAGCATTGCTGCGTTTTATCCTGTGTAGTGACATTCACTCTTCTTTTGCATAAAACGAAAGAGAGCATTGACCGGACAAGTGTCTTGTCAAATTTTGACGAATAATACGCAGATCTGGCGCTTGAGACTGCGGCGGTTGATTCGCTGATGGATGGTCAGTGCTTATTTTCAGCACTTTAAACCAAGGTGGACGCCACGAGACACAAGTGGCCTTGGGAGTCGTTAATGTTTGAACACGACATTCACCTATTGGAGAGCATTTTGACATGAACGCTCCTAATATCTAGGAGTGGAAGTATGAGAAAGAAAAAGGAAAGGCGTCGCACCACACGCCCTCCGTTTCCCCTAAGTGCTTTTTTCGCTGTGGCTGTGGCTTGTTTTATGACGTGGACGACGTTCCTGATGGACAAGAAGCGTTTAATTCGCATGGTGCATCGAGAAAATACCTGGATCGACATATTCGAAATGACCTCGTAGTGCGTGTCGTACGTGTCGAGACGATTGAGGGTCAAGTGACTTCTATCAAAGATATCCGATGCCGAGAATTGAAAGCGATGGGAAATTCCGAAAACACTATGCGCTTTTACGCACGTATTAAGGACATTAGTCTTGAGTATGCACCTGTAAAGCGCGCATTGTGGGGAACGTTTCGAGGGTTGCGGAGGTTTCGAGTACCCAAGAAAATCTTTCGTTCGCGACGATCGTTGAAGAAACAGAGACAAGTGCTTTTCGACTCGTTTTTAAGACAAACTTCAGCGTTGGTGGGTGGCACATGTACGTTACGTCCACGACGGAGACAAGCGATACTGTCGTTACAGGCTTTCGTTGGCGTACTTCGTCATTGTTAAGTATCGGATCGTCCGAAATGCTCCTATTTTGCTCGTCGTAACAAAGTGAATGCGTTGCAGATAGTGATGAAAATCTTTGCAGTACCTGAGCACGAGATTTCACGGCATTGTAAGTCGTTCGTGCTTGCACTTACACGGATTAGCCTCTACGATAGTCAGCGTATATGTCTAAACGCAAAGCACGAATGCTGTTAAATATGCTTTTTTCGAAAGATGGGTGAGCTCAAAAAGAATATGCTCAAATATGACACGTTCATGGACCAGCTGAATGGTGTGCTTATGGCGCTCTCGAACCAGACTACGATAAGTTTCTAGAAGAAGTTAAACGTGCAGTCTGTTGGTTCGTACAAGAAAAAGTGCTGGTGCTGTTGTGGTGAAGTGTACCACAAATTTGGTCACTTTTGGTCCAGGCAGCTGGTCGAATTTCGGATTGGTCTAAACAAGGGGGGAATTTTAGCCTATCAGATTCAGGAGTGTCAAGAACGAAAGTTTTGGTGAGTCACCTGACATTGGGTATTTTACATATTTTAATGTGGGTACATATTGGGACCGTAGGGAGGTAGTATTGGTTTGAGTTGTGGATTTGCCTAAAAGAGAAAAGGTCGTTTGGAATCTTTTGGTTTTGCCTTCGGGCTAACACCTCAACAGGAGGTCGTTTAAACCTTTGCTATGTGCATCAGTCGCCTCCGCCCGCCGCGGAGTGTTTGGGAGCAGAGGGTCGAGTAATCCCCTCTAGCTCATTATACCCGGTCTGGACGCGCCACACGCGCATTTGGCCAGTCGGAAGTCCCTCGACGGGAGCACGCATTGGTCGACTTCCTCAAGTTTAAGTCAAGTACGTTTGGAACGTGCTATTCACTGGATTGGTCTTTGCGTGGAGATATCGTTTGTGGAGTTTCACGGGCATATTGGGTCTTCACGTGGACATATTGGCTCATTTTAACATTGGTTGGAGTTTAGACCGGTTTTGGTCTTCTTTCATATTGTACAGGGGCTAGACCGGTTGATTTGTCTACCCTCTATTATTTCGTATTGGTCAGATCTAGATCGTTTGGACGATCGACCTATTGGAATTTTTCTTTTGGAAGTGTTTCTGGTCTGTACGTACCTGGGGTGAAGAGTTCCGCCCTAGGTACACCTAGCCAGCACGGTCTCCGATATTCAAGACAGAATCAGATCAATCTGCGATCCCGATCCACCGAGTGTGTAACTAGCCCATTCCATCGGGTACACAAGGTGAGATGAACTTAAGTGAATCGGACCAAGTGTCTTTGGATGATGACCAGTCGTCTGCCAGCAGCGGACGATCGGACCAGAATTCAAGTGGAGGTCCGCGGGGTACCCCCCCCCGTAAGTTGGAAGGCTGGGCACGATGGTGGTGGTGAGGTTGTCGATACAAATGTATTCGATTTCGAACTTGACTCCACCCCACTGTGGTGAAGTGCAAGTGAAAATTGTTGACCAGTTTGTACCAGTGTACCAGTTTTCAAGGCAGATCGATCTGGTTGGCTGAAATGACGAAGTATTTTGGGCCAATCGTGTGCTTGGAGTGTTATGTACGCGGAGTTAAGGTAAGACACACGGTTTACATATAGTTTACATATTGGATTTTTTTATTGGCTAAATAATATAGTGTTCGTATTACATCGGGTTTCGTAAGTCGCCAGTGGCTCTGATATGAGTCATTGGGAGCGGGAGGCTGACAGAATCCCCTCACGCTTATAAGCCCGACCAGAGCAGAGCTCCACCGGAAGCCCCACGACAGGGAGAACTCGTTACGTTCACTCACCACTCAAGTTCGGCCCCGCTCAAGGGAGGCGGGTTATTATTTGGCTGGGTTACTTATCGTGATCTGCGATCAAGTCCCAGGAATTGGCTGGATTACTCATCGCGATCTGCGGTCAAGTGCCAGAAACATTTATTGGCTGGATTACTCATTGCTCTGCAATCAAGTGGCAGGATTTACTATTGGCTGGATTACTCACTGCCTCGGGCCAGATTTAATCGCATTCGGAGTGAGGATTTCCGCTTCTTTTTCATATCGGCTAGTTCTCATTATTTTTCGTTGAAATTTTGGATCAGTACCCCAGAAGTGGTACATCCATATCGATCTTCTCTAAAGTCTCCACCAAGCAGCGGTCCACCAAGTGTGTAACCAGCCCATTCCATCGGGTACACAAGGTGAGATGGACTTAAGTGAATCGGACCAAGTGTCTTTGGATGATGACCAGTCGTCTGCCAGAAGCGGACGATTGGACCAGAATTCGAGTGGAAGTCCGCGGGGTACCCCTCCCCTCGTAAGTTGGAAGGCTGGGCAAGATGGTGGTGGTCAGGTTGACGATACAAATGTATTCGATTTCGAACTTGACTCCACCCCACTGTGGTGAAGTGCAAGTGAAAATTGTTGACCAGTTTGTACCAATGTACCGGTTTTCAAGGCAGATCGATCTGGTTGGCTGAAACGACGGAGTATTTTGGGTTAATCGTGTGCTTGGAGTGTTATGTACGCGGATTTAAGGTAAGACACACGGTTTACATATAGTTTACATATTGGATTTTTTTTATTGGCTAAATAATATAGCGTTCGTATTACATCGGGTTGCATAAGTCGCCAGTGGCTCTGATATGAGTCATTGGGAGCGGGAGGCTGACAGAATCCCCTCACGCTTATAAGCCCGACCAGGGAAGAGCTCCACCGGAAGCCCCACGACAGGGAGAACTCGTTACGTTCACTCACCACTCAAGTTCGGCCCCGCTCAAGGGAGGCGGGTTATTATTTGGCTGGGTTACTTATCGTGATATGCGATCAAGTCCCAGGAATCGGCTGGATTACTCATCGCGATCTGCGGTCAAGTGCCAGAAACATTTATTGGCTGGATTACTCATTGCTCTGCAACAAGTGGCAGGATTTACTATTGGATGGATTACTCACTGCCTCGGGCCAGATTTAATCGCATTCGGAGTGAGGATTTCCGCTTCTTTTTCATATCGGCTAGTTCTCATTATTTTTCGTTGGAATTTTGGATCAGTACCCCAGAAGTGGTACATCCATATCGATCTTCTCTAAAGTCTCCACCAAGCAGCGGTCCACCAAGTATGTAACCAGCCCATTCCATCGGGTACACAAGGTGAGATGGAGACGCAAAAATCGGACCAGGCGTCCTATGCTGATGATCGGTCGTCTGCTAGCAGAGGACGATCAGATCGGATCGTAGGCGAAGGTTCGCGGGGTACCCCCCCCCCTTCGTCAGTTGGAAGGATGGGCACGATGGTGGTCAGGTTCTCGACACTACGGTGTTAAATTTTGAACTTGACTCCACCACAATGGTGCGCGTGCCCGGATCATTTGGTGACCGTGGATATCACCGCGATATCCAGCAAAGTGTGGATTTTACGAATTTTAATATGGATACTTTCTGGAGAGCACGCAAGGAACGCATATCGCCTTGTGAACTAATTGTTGAAAAGGATGGCGATGTTCGATATGATCAAGGGGAGGATCAGATCGAAATTAATGAATTTACGACTCCCCATACCGCTCCTGGCGGAGCCGATCGGTACGAGGAACGCTTATCGCCTTGTGCCGTGGTCGTGGAAAAGGATGGTAATGATAGATCTGGCCAGGTGGAGGACCATATCGAGATTAATAAGTTTATTCCTCTCCACAAGGCTCCGATCGGAGCCGGTCGGGAGTATAGAAAGTCTTGCAATAGTCCCAGTAGGGATCAGGAACAAGGTCCTGATCCCATGCATATCAACAAAAAATTGCATGTGAAGAACACTATGGGGGCGGATCACTCTGATCTGCCCAAATTACCAATTAAAAAGAGAAAGAAGAGGCTCGCAATGCTTTCGGACGACGACGACTTTGAGGAAAAGTCGCCGATCGATGATGGGACTGTTGATGACAAGGAGGTGACCAAGATGTACTACATGTACGAACTGAAGAGATTCATTCGCGAAAAGAAGTCATCCGAGTTGTCAACCCCCTAATTTCGGATCGTCTACACGGGTCGACTACCGAGGTGATCGACTCCGATCGGCCGCTGCAACTAGTCAAGAATCTTTTGGCGATGATAGCCGAGGTTGGGATAAAGGTCAAGAATGCTAATGGTCTTGGAAATCTATTCGAAATTGATACGTGGAAGTTGAAACAAGCTATGTAAATGCTGCACGACCATCCGACGTCATTGGTGGGGGTGGTGCACCGCCCAACTCCCACAATTGCGTTGGAAGCCCCAAACCGTGAGAGCACTTGTCGAGAAGACATTCTCCGATAATAGCTTTCTATATGGGTCGCCACCTTCCTCCAAGTGCTCGTCCAAGCTGGAGGTTGGGGTGGAGCGGATGACCATGGATTGCTGTACCAGGCACGGTACCAGTCACACGGAATAAAAAGGGGACGTGCGGTAACGAGGGGCGGCATGCCAGTCGGGGCCCCAGGGGCTCCCACAGGTATCGACACCCCCCCAAGACCGATCCAATCACCTCGACCTCTATGGGAGCAAGCATGAAAGTCATTTTCGAGGCTATGATTAAGCGTTACGCCGTAGATCGAGGCAGATCACCTCTTTTCCCTCGTACACCAGGCCGATCTGCCCAGGAAAACGAGGCAATTTGTGTGGACGTCGAAATGCAGTCAATAACATCAACAGAAAAGCTATCCAAAAGTGTTAGACCTGTTTTCAAGACAAAACGCAGGTCACGCCGAATCCGCCCCCGCCGATCGGGAAGTAGCAGCGACTTCGACATGGAGTCGATCAGCAAAATTGACGACGACTACGGTGGTACGGGCAGAGTTGGGACAAGAATGGCGAACTTAGCCTCGCCGATGGCGTTTGATTTCAATTCGACGGTGATCCCAAGGATCGGCATGGCCGCAAGCACCGAGTTGAAGGACTTTACGGGCAAGGATGCTGATGAGGTTCAAGCCCGATCATGGTTCAGCCGAACGAAGTCCGCCTTCCTCCGGAATACGACGCCGAACAAAGAACGGTGTCTGATCTTCCGAGATCTGATGAAGGGACCGGCTGCGAACTGGATCCAGCGGTTAAGTCGGGATGTCCGATCTGACTGGATTTTGCTGTGTATGGAGTTTGAAAAGCAGTACTGTCACTCCGGCTTCTCTACTGCGTGAAGGTACCACCACATGAGGAAGAGGGGCGATGAAAAGCCAATCGATTACCTTCACCGGCTAAATTTGGCTGCGATTCGTGCGGGGATCCCGATCAAGGAGACCGATCCGCCGATCGGCGCTGCCCAAGAACACGTGGGCCACTTTATCAGTACGCTGGACGATCAGGAGTTGGCCGATCAGTTGAACTTATTGCGCCTCAGGGACGTGGAAGAAGTTGAACAAACGTTACGTATGCTGCGCCACTCCCACAGTATGAGGACGAAGGTTGCTGTCGGATCGAACCGATCCCGATCGAAAGGGCAGGATGATCATGTGAAGAGACCTGCGACCAGACCGGCCAGAGCGATCAGAGCGATCATGGCTGATATGATCTCAGGATCAGAAAGGGAGAGCAGTGGCTGGTCCATTCTGGGGACAGACGAGGAACAGTACCGTCACATTTTCGTCGACCAGTCTGCAGTCAGAGATCGATCAGCGTCACGCCGTGCGGAATGGAAGGTAGGAAACGGAAACAGATCGGACCCGGATTCGCCGTACAAGAAGTACACTCACTGCGGGTCGACCAAACACAGTGATCGGGGCTGTTGGCGTAAGCTGGCCGACCAAGACGCATTACTTGGTATGGATTTCATGGTGCCGGCAGGAATACGCCTCGATCTGTCGCATGGAGTGCTTACACTTCCAGACGAAGTCCATATCCAACTGTCTGGTCGACGCCCCCTATACGGATCGCGTACTGATCCGGTGAGGTGGGACCAAGATATCACCATTCCTGTGGGTCAATCGGCAGATATCTCGGTTGAAAAGGACTATCGGACATATAAGTTGTGGGTGACCAGGGTCGATCACTGGGTACCGACGTTTTTGGACGGTCAAGATCGAAGTGATCGCGTACGAGTTACTAACGTCGGTAATAAACCGCTGATGTTAGGCAACGGTACGATCGTCGGTATGTGGCTGGCCGAAGGAAAAGTTCCGTAGAGGATGGGATTTATTTCGATCGAATCAAGACGTTATATGCAATGGAAAAGCTTTGCGAGTAAGACCACCACCGATCGGATCGGCGGCGACAAGTCAGCCGAAGAATACTTCCCATCTCGGACGGAAAGGCCAGATCATGTGGCGATCACGATGTGCCGAAGGTTATCAGCGCAGTCACCCGATACAGTGGACTCAAAGGCAGATGTACCGAGAGTTGTTAGCGCAGTTGTATCACAAGATCGGGTGACAGTGGAACCGACGGCATATGGGGACGATCGCGGTATCGCTGGAGACGGGTATGGTGGCACATCCACTATAGTCGGTACCACAGAAGGGCAGCCCGTCGACGAGAATCAGCATTTTCCGTTTGACAGAGGCGGACCGATCGAGATTGCCTCGCCAGATGACCTGGTGTGTATGCACGAGGGCGGGGAGAAGTGCGTTGACGGATCGGCAAATCCGATCCGGAATGTGGCTACCCCACCTGTGTAACCGATCCGCTCGAGGAGACTATGGACAATCCGCAAGCCGCCAATACCCCCGATCGGACCGATCATCTAAAGGAATTAACGTGGAAGAAAAGATTTTTTCTGATCCGGAACGGTGGGTATTTCTGATATCGACAGTAATGATGCCAATCCGACCACCCGTTTGGATGTAAGATCGACTCAGAGGAAGTGTTGCGGTCAAACATATCGAGAACACCCGATCCACTTGGAGGCTTGCAAAAGAACAATTGGGATCGTTGAATCCGACCTTGATTATGGCGATCTGACTAAGAATTCCGAACGAAATCGACCGAATCAGAATTTTTATGGGGCTATACGGACTTACGAAGTGGGAAAACAAGATTTGCAATAGTGCCGATCGGGTGACACCGATCGGCTACCGATCGGCAATATCGATCGGCTACAGATCGGCAATACCGACCGGTGTGAATTTTGTGATGTTTATTGTGATTAGGACTACGGGTGTGTGTCGAACTGTGATGGACTAGTGATATTTCGACGATGACAAAGTGGCTTAAGGATGCGGATCATTTTTTGGTGGCAGCGATAACGACTCTTTTGATGAGGATACAGTTGGATGTGGTAAGGGTGGACCGTGTCTAATGTGGATAAAGGCTATGACAAATAGGATGTTTGGATGATCTGAAATGGAGTTTATTATTAATGAATTATGAACGACGACTATCCGATCAGCTCCTTCGATCTGCCCCAGATTCCAAGGGTCGGCAGCAGCCATATCTGAGGGAGGGAGAGGCACGTCAACCTTCAATGCCTCAACGAAGCATAGCGATATATACCAGAAGTGCCGGGCAGAATAGTTGGTTTGAGCGCCTCGACAGCCGGTTTCGACGATTCTTTAGCGATGTCGCCCTCCGGGTGCACCACTTGGTCTGCTCCTGACATCGGCTCCTCAACTGCGGCAGCTGATCGACGACGCTGGGTGGATCGGGATTGAGATAAAGCGAGAAGTAGCTCATCTGAACCCACCGATCCACCCTCCAAATCCGCCCCAGGCGAGGCCAATGCTGTCTTGGACCGAACAGTGTGGTGGGTCGAGGGCGCGCGATTTTTCGAAGCCTTCCTCTCCGTAACTGGACCCTCCGCCGCACTTGGAAGTTGCGCCCGTGTCTTGGCTTGCGTTTGCACCACCTCCAGCTTCTTTTCAAGCTCCATGTCGCACGCTACGTCCGGCGCCCTAGAGCCTCTCCACGCGTCATCGCGCTTACGATTTTGTTTGCAAATTCTGTGCGGCGGATAATCAGCCAATGAGCGGCACGATAATCCACCCGATCCCGGTTGAGCGGCGTAACGGGTCGAGGGCGCGGGAGTTTTCGAAGCCTTCCTCTCCATAACTGGATCCTCCGCCGCACTTGGAAGTTGCACCCGTGTCTTGGCTATAAATTGCACCGCTTCCAGCTTCTTTTCACGCTCCAGGACAGCCGCTAGCTCCCGCGCCCTCGCGCCTCTCTATGCACCCTTGCGCTTCTTGTTGTGTTCGCGAATTTTGGGGGGCGGAATTTCAGCCAATGAATGGATAGAATTTACGCCCGAATTTTGTTGGGAAATCGCACCACCTGAATGCGCCTGTGGGTCCGCGAGGGCGCTCGATGCTACTGCGCGAGGAATGCAATCGGCGATCAGCGACTTGGATAGGCACGTAGACAACTAATCACGGCGCCCGAAGACGATTCCCCAGAGTCAATTCGACTCTTGGGTCCAAATGTCTAGCTGATCTTGGGAGATACTAATTATGCCGGAATAATCGTCGATCGTGAGCTTTAGCTCAGCGATCTTCCGATCCATCTCGAGTCGTTGGGAATATACGACCAACCGATCGCCCTGAGGCTCTGAGCATTGTCTAACGACCACTGCGTGCAGCTCCTCAAGACGCGATCGGTTGATCTCGAGACGACGCAAGTCGTGACGAGTGCAGATCATCCCTTCCAACATCGTTTGGAGCAGATCGAAGTGGCCTTACACCTGCCGAACGGTATCGACAAGTGTCTGCACAGTCGTGAAGACATCACCAGTGGATCTACATGCAGAAGGAAGTGAGGATCGATTTAACGTGAAGTATCAGTGGGATGACGTACCTGATCTGTTCTGTTGCGGGACCGAGGCCTTGAGACGTTTGTTCTTGGCCATCAAGTCTGAACGATCCGCTTGTATAGCGTCGATCAGTTTGGAAAGTCGTTTGGAATCTTGGCGCATTTTATGGAACGCGACGTAGGTCACGGTCAGCTTTTAGAGCGCAACTCTCAACTCCTCCCAGAGCGAATCAATTGTTTGCTGCGAACGATCGACCTTGAATCGGGGATCATCTTGTTTTTCGACGATCTGAGTGTCGCCCGAGTCGTCCGAATGGTCCGATCGGTCAGGAGTTTGAAGATGCGGGGAGTGCGAGTGCCGATCGCCTATGAAGATAAATGTTAGTGGAAAATGTGGCGGTAGGAAGTTAACTGTACTTACCTGGTACGCTGGATTCGGAAGATTGCATGGAATCGGAGACTGTTTGTGAGATCGGGCCGCTACCGTTGTGCGGCTGCGACCAGACTCATGGGCGGCTGTGGTGAAGTGCAAGTGAAAATTGTTGACCAGTTTGTACCATTGTACCAGTTTTCAAGGCAGATCGATCTGTTTGGATGAAACGACGGAGTATTTTGGGCCAATCGTGTGCTTGGAGTGTTATGTACGCGGATTTAAGGTAAGACACACGGTTTTACATATAGTTTACATATTGGATTTTTTTATTGGCTAAATAATATAGTGTTCGTATTACATCGGGTTTCGTAAGTCGCCAGTGGCTCTGATATGAGTCATTGGGAGCGGGAGGCTGACATAATCCCCTCACGCTTATAAGCCCGACCAGGGAAGAGCTCCACCGGAAGCCACACGACAGGGAGAACTCGTTACGTTCACTCACCACTCAAGTTCGGCCCCTCTCAAGGAAGGCGGGTAACTATTTGGCTGGGTTACTTATCGTGATCTGCGATCAAGTCCCAGGAATTGGCTGGATTACTCATCGCGATCTGCGGTCAAGTGCCAGAAACATTTATTGGCTGGATTACTCATTGCTCTGCAATCAAGTGGCAGGATTTACTATTGGCTGGATTACTCACTGCCTCGGGCCAGATTTAATCGCATTCGGAGTGAGGATTTCCGCTTCTTTTTCATATCGGCTAGTTCTCATTATTTTTCGTTGAAATTTTGGATCAGTACACCAGAAGTGGTACATCCATATCGATCTTCTCTAAATGCTCCACCAAGCAGCGGTCGACCAAGTGTGTAACCAGCCCATTCCATAGGGTACACAAGGTGAGATGGAGACGCAAAAATCGGACCAGGCGTCAAATGCAGATGATCGGTCGTCTGCTAGCAGCGGACGATCAGATCGGATCGTAGGCGAAGGTTCGCGGGGTACTCCCCCCTTCGTCAGTTGGAAGGCTGGGCACGATGGTGGTCAGGTTCTCGACACTACTGTGTTAAATTTTGAACTTGACTCCACCACAGTGCCATTGGAAGATCACATTCATGAAGCGCGGATTGGGACGATGAACTCGCTCGCGCTGAAATATAAGATTAAGATGCTTACGATCAAACCGCAATCGTGTTTCTGTGTGCCGCCGCATATCGTAGCGGAATCTGGGAGTGATTCAGAAAGTGCACGCCGTGAGATGCAGCGTGTCAACGACGCCCTAGTTTAAGTGTTTGGTGTGGGCTGCAGGGCCATCTTTGAAACGTGTACATCGCACGCGTTGTCGTCTGGAGACATCACGAGCAGTCTCACTTCGGTTGAGGAGGTTAACACGGTAGCACAACCTCCAATGAAGACGGACGAATTCATCTCCGTCCACTTGTTTGTGTTCGCTATGAGCAACATGTAGCAGCTGCTAGTCACATGTGAATTGCTGCGGATGATGTGCGATCCGCAAGATATCACTGGGGAGATGGGTTATTATTACCTTACAACGTTTGAGATGGCACTGGATCTGCTTATCAAACGTGATGATCCCCATCAACCACTTTTGTCTAGCTAAAAGGCCATTGGGGTTCGAACTGTAATAACAGTAGCAATCTAGAATGGCCACCGCTAGGGACACACCTCATCCCTCCTCCTGCAGGCTGTCCCACGGACAGCCTGCAGGAGGCGGGATGAGTGTGGGGGATGAGGAGGCCTCTTCGTAGTAGTCGTATGAAACGCTTGTTCTTAGCACATACGGGATGTGTAGAAATGGGAGGGGGTCGAATTAACAATTTGGGGGGTCGATTTAACATTCCCCTAACTTTTTAGTATTTTTATATTTGAGCTAAGTAACTTTACATAATATACTTTGGAAAAATCTAATGCCCCCCCCCCCCCCCCCATTTTGGCTAATGCGCCCTTCCAAATGAGAGTTTCGAATATTTTTTCACAAGAAGTTATCCTTTTTTCGAGGAACGATAAATCCACTGGCAAATAATTATAAATCCACTGGCAAATGAGAATAGATCCACTGACTGTGACTCATAAAAAATAATGTGACCTAAAAAGGAAATATCAACTTAGAATAAGTCTGTCCAGTCTTTGATTTTAATTTAGGTAATTGTTATTTCCACACCCCAAAATTGTTATTTTCACACACCCCATACTATATAAAGTGGGTACAAAAACCAACTCAGATCTTGAGCTTATTAATTCGTCGCACGATGCCAACTCTCTACGTGGGAACCTACACGCGAAAAGAAGGCCATGTGGACGGACATGCGAAAGGGATTTATGCCTACTCTTTCGACGACCTTACAGGTGCGCTCGAGCTGATTAAGGTGACGGAAGGAGCTGTTAAAATAGCACAGAAAACGTTGCGTTCACTTCGCACGATCAAGACTCACCTGCTGATAAAGTTTCAGCGTGGGAGGATCAGTGGAAGGTGTCAAACAGGTGCGCGCGCGCCGTAGCCGTAGAGAAGTTCAGTAGGCGTACTCATTATATAAAAGCAAAAGGAAAAGTATATATTATTTAAGGTTACTTAAGTAGCTATCCGGTACCTAACGCGACTTAAATCAGTAACCGCCGTAAGCATGCAAAATGTATACCAATGCGAACAGCCAATGGGATTCCACCATTCCGGAAGAGTGCAAAGCCAAAAATGGCTACACACTCTTCCAACACTCCTCCTGGAAGACCGGAGGCTGCACCATCGTCACTGCAATCCTAGCGCTGCACGCAACACTTGAATCCTTGGCGCATTGAGGTCCTTGGTCAGTAGATCGGCTAGCATAACCACACTTGGCACGTGACTAGCTGAAACAATGCCCTTCCTCGTGAAGTCCTTTAGAAATTTGAGCTTGATGTCGACGTGCTTCGTGCTAGCAGCGCTCGACTCGTCCTCCAATTGCTTGATGGCAGCTTGGTTGTCCATCTTGAACACTAATGGTGTCTTCGAGTGCATACCAATTTCCGCAAGCAACTCTCTCAGACCCAGCGCCTCCTTGCCAGCTACTGCAGCAGCAACAAATTCCGCTTCTGCTGTTGACAATTCCACCGCTGTCTGCTTCTTGCAGGCCCAGCTCACAAGCATACCATTAACGAAAAGCACCATCGCTGAAACACTCTTTCTGTCTGCCTTGTCCGCCGCAAAATCCGCATCTCTGTACACCATGATGCGTAGCGGCATCGGCAGATCCTCGTCGTGCTTCAAAACCAGCTTCAGGTTGCTCGTTCCCTTGAGGTACTTGAGCACCCTTTTAGCAATCTTGTAATCACCTATGGTGGGTGCGTGGGTCTTTATTGTGGCGCGGTGCACAGCGAACGAAACGTCAGGATGTGTGCACCTCGCGACCCACAGCAGACTGCCCACCAGCGATTGAAAGTGCTTGATACTGGGCAGTTTGCCCCTTGGTTGCATTGGCAATCGCTCTTGAAAATCCTTGTCCTCATCGAGCATTAGCACCGGCGTGCGCGCCGGATTTATTTTCTCCAGCTTGTGTGTGATCAGAATTTCTTTGATCGTCGACTCTTGGTCCAATGTATATCCATCCCTCGGATTCCCATCGATCCGAATACCGAGAAACTTCGTGACACGTCCCAAATCCTTTAGCTCTAACACTTGCATGTCCTTGAAAAATTCATTTACCATTTGCTCACTAGTGCCGGTGATCAGGAGGTCGTCAACGTACGCTCCGACCACAGCAGTTTCGTTTCCAACATGCTTTACGAAAATGCATGTGTCCGTGACGCACTGCACGAAATCAAACTTCATCAATGTCTCGCACAGGCATTTATGCCACAGGCGTCCAGCCTGCTTCAAACCATACAGGTTTCGTCTCAATTTGAGCGCGAGCTCCTTTGGCGATTTCACACCATAATCATGTAATTTCTTGTCCGTGATTTCCATACCTTGTGGCACTTGCAGGTATATCTCCACATTGCTTTTGGACATCGCTTTGGGGTAGGCACTTGGCACGTTGCCATGGCGTGCCGCTACCCCCCATACTTGCGCCAGCACCAAGAGCAACTTTACGTTGTTCAACTCCATGACGGTTGAAAACGTGAACAAGTAATCGTCCCCAAAAACTTGCTTGTCACCTCTGGCAACTAGCCTGGCCTTGTACCTCTCGACCGAACCGTCTGAACATACTTTCGTCTTGTACACCCACTTGGTCGGGAGAGGCACCTTGCCGGCGGGACGGCGCACGATGTCCCACGTGCCTAGCTCTTCGAGTGACTTGATCTCCTCCATTTCGGCGTGTTTCCACATCACCGAATGAGGGCCACCATGCGCCTCTCGATAATTCTTGGGGTCCGGCTGCATTGATAACGCACTTGACGACCCAACATCTGGTTCGCAAACAGCATAGACGCATAGAGCGTTTCCCGCATTTTTGCCATTTTCATCGGCTGCTTTCGAAACATCACTTCTTGCAACCGTCCCTTTTAACTTCGACGCTTCATAATCACGTCCTTTAGGCGTCTTCTTAGGCTTTCGGCGCGACTTCCTTGCGCCCTGACCATCGGTTTCCGTTCCCTTTGGCGCGGCTCCAGTCTCCGGCATTCCATCACTTGATTGACCTGGAGTTGGTACATTTGAAACGTTCACCCTGGCACAAGATTCCGCCGAATCTTCGAGCTCTTGGCTGCATTCACCTTCCAATACCTTGGTGATCTTGTTTCTAGCCTCATCGCTTAGCGTCTCGATCGCTGTGACGTGCCTGGTCACTGCGACCACTCTGTCCTTAAGCAGCAACACTTTATACCCCTTGGTTTCGTCGCTATTGCCAAGGATAAGTGCGCGTTCTGCGTACTTCGACAACGCCTTCTTCTTCGGGTCCCTCCAAACCATGCACGGGGACCCGAAAACCACGATATCATTCACCGCCGGCCGCTTGCCGGTGAGTACTTCTAGGGGCGAAATTCAACCGGTGTTTGACCTTGTCGGGGTGCGGTTCAGTATATATGCCGCATACTCAGCCGCCTCCGACCAATACGTCAATGGAACACCCGATCCGAATATCATGCACCGAACCATGTTAAAAATGATTCGGTTCATGCGCTCCGCCTTGCCATTTGACGCAGGTGTGCCGGGTTCGGTAACCTGGCGACGAATACCAGTCTGTTTGCAAAACAGATCGACATTCTGGTACTCGCCACCACCGTCGGTGCGCAGCACGTGCACTCTGCATGAGAACTCGTTCTCAAACCATGCAATGAAGTGCCCAAACATTCGTGCGGCCTTGTCCTTGGTGCGCGCCGCAAAAACGCGCACATAATTCGAGAAATGGTCGACGAAAACAACCAAATATCGGTTGCCGCGCCTATCGCGGGGGATGATAGGGCCTTTGAGGTCAGTGCATATTACACCCCCGATGCGATCAATCGGTGCGTTAGCTCCAGAGTCTGTCTTCTGTTGCGCTTTCTTTGTGCCCTTGCCTTCAGCACAGGTCAGGCAATTCGGCCTACTCATGTCGGTGAGCACGATGCCTGACCTGGGGTCTTTCGCCAGCCTTTCGACAGTGTCGTAGGCCAGGTGACCCAGCCTCACGTGGAAGTGATGCACACTCCCAGTGTGTGCGTCGGAATCGACATCCTCCAGCACACTGTTTACAACCATGCTTTCAAAATTTTTTGAAATTCCATCTGTTTTTTCGGCCTTCAATCTTGCCACAAAAACTGACCCGTGCGTCACCACATCGAACAACTTCTGTCCTTTGACCATAACACGCAGCTTGTGACCGTCGTTGACAATTGCACAGCCCTTTTCGCGTAATCTACCAAGCGATATCAGATTTTTCGCGAGTTGCGGTGCGAAGTATACTTCGGTCAAAACAACGACCGTTTCACTTGCGTCGCACGTCCGCAACGTAAGGCTGCCGACCATAGCAGCTTTCAGGGTGCCACCATTAGGCAATGTGAACGTGTCACTAGGACCGCACTCCTTTGCATCATCTAGCAAATCAACATTTGAAACCAGGTGCCTGCTCGCACCGCTGTCAATGATCCATATATTCTCGTTATCGTTATCGGTTCCACATGCATTAATATCAGAGTCTATGCTGGAATCCACAGTAGATAACACGAAACGCTTCGACGCCTTGTCGTTTCCGCCACGTTTCATTGCTTGGTTCCCATTTCCGTCACCTTTGCGACGCTTTTCGGGGCAATACTTTTGTATATGCCCCTCGTCACCGCATGTATAGCATGCCCGGCGACCCTTAACCGATGTTGCGGCATGCGCCTGCAACTTAACGGCCTGTCTGCCCTTGAACGCATCGTCTTCCAGTTCCTGCGCCCAGGCGATCAGTTCTTGAGCGTGGCCCAGGTAGTCCTGTCTGCCAGGATCATACCTGGCCATCAGCATCACCTTCAATCGGGGCGCAGCGAACTTGACGATATTTTCAACAATTAACTTTTCGCTCGACCCGCTTTCGCGAGCCAGAGCTACTAGGTATAGATAATGTTCGGTGTGGAGCGTCTCGAATCCTTTTCCGTAGCGAACCAGGCCGCATCTTGGTGGTGGGATATGTTAACCTTGAATCCCAACCACATTTGCTCCATGACGTAAGTCAGCTGCGGCCGCACCTGCCACCACGAACCAATGTTCGAGCGAAAATATTCCGCGGCAGTGCCTTCAAGATGTTCGCCAAATTTGTTGACCTTGAGTCGCTCGCTCCATTGAAAACCGGACGTCAACTCGCCGATTTCAACCGCTTCCATGAGCAGGCACGCCCATTGGCGGTACCCTGCACCGAGGCCGGGATACACCTTGCGCCCCGAAAACTTCTCAATACTTAGTTTGGGTATTTTGTACCCGGCTTGGTGCACCGGCATATTTGCTTGCCCTATGGGTGCACCAGCCTCGCCCACACCTTGCATGCCGACCGGCACTCCGCGAGGTGCTGCGTTCACTTGCGGGTGTGGCCTAGCACCGGCCTCCACCCCTTCGTCCTCGGCCAAGTCGTTCAGAGTCATCTGATGGCCGAACGGACGGTAGTTTTGTAGGCTGTCCCTGAACCCGGCGTCCTGCACCCGTACTGGTGACCCTTTCCTGGACCCGGAGGACACACTCGGAAGTGACTGCCGGGCCTGTACATCCTCAATAGCAGTCAGGCGGGTCTCCACTTCCTTCAGACTCTGCACCAACGCCTTAAAATCACTGGCGGAGGGCACATCGTCTCCATCGGAGTCAACCATATCCAATCGATTTCAAACACTTCAATCAGTCACGTAATTCAACTGGCCCTGTCGACAGGGGACTTTCCACCAGATCCACGTAAGTACACTTGAAAAACCAAGAATAATTCACTTGACTACTTGGCACAACTTGGGCTCATAACCTGTTAAAATAGCACAGAAAACGTTGCGTTCACTTCGCACGATCAAGACTCACCTGCTGATAAAGTTTCAGCGTGGGAGAATCAGTGGAAGGTGTCAAACAGTTGCGCGCGCGCCGTAGCCGTAGAGAAGTTCAGTAGGCGTACTCATTATATAAAAGCAAAAGGAAAAGTATATATTATTTAAGGTTACTTAAGTAGCTATCCGGTACCTAACGCGAATTAAATCAGTAACCGCCGTAAACATGCAAAATGTATACCAATGCAAACAGCCAATGGGATCCCACCATTCCGGAAGAGTGCAAAGCCAAAAATGGCTACACACTCTTCCAACAGGAGCGAGTATTAATCCTTCGTACGTGGTGGGCACCGAGTCGATGCTGTATGCTGTCAACGAGTGCAATGAAGCCTCCGCGCTTCGTCCTGGCCACGAGACAGGTTTCGTCACGGCCTACAAGATGAAAGAACAAGGCGAGTTGGTGCCGCTAAGCCTTCACGAGACGTGCGGCACGTACGCGTGCCACGTGGCGCTTAGTCAGCAACGCGACTTTGTCTCTGTGGCCTCTCTGTGGCCAATTACGGTGGCGGACTGTCACTGTTTCCGGTGAAGACCGACGGCTCCTTGGCCCCTGCGTCCGACAATCATTGTTTTCCAGGCGCTAGTCTCGTTGTGCCAGACCGTCAAGACGCGTCGCACATCCATAGTACAGCGTGTACGCCCAACGGTCTCGTAGCTGCGGATTTAGGCACTGATCGAGTGGTGCAATACACGCTCGATGTGGAGAATCAAAAGATAGTGGACGAAGAGTTCATCGTTCGTCCGCCAGGCTCCGGTCTGCGCCACTTCGCGCTTTCGTCCACGCTTGGCGTGGCCTACATCATCGGCGAGCTCGACAATACCGTGGGGGTG
Source organism: Peronosclerospora sorghi (assembly GCA_026184515.1). NCBI lineage: Eukaryota > Oomycota > Peronosporomycetes > Peronosporales > Peronosporaceae > Peronosclerospora > Peronosclerospora sorghi. The sequence goes on from CM047586.1 coordinate 2,330,827, forward strand.
CATCCCCTGGATGTCAAGACTGGCAAAGTATGTCACGAAGTGCTCCAAAACATTTCGACGTTGCCACACAACTACGCTGGTCCTGCGCCATTGGCATCGGATATTCACATTTCCACGAATCAAAGGTTCGTGTACGCAGCCACTCGCTTCAGTGACACGATCACGGTCTACAAGATCTTGGCTGACACACGTCTGGAGCTTGTGGGGCATGTTTCCACACGTGGAAAGACGCCGCGCGACATCCTCCTCTACAATGACTTTTTTCTTGCGGTGAACCAAGATACGAGCAGCCTGGACGTCTACCGCGCGGATCCGGAGACCGGGAAACTCACGTACACTTGCCACTCAATCGCGTGTCCAACGCCGTCCTCAATGTTTATAGCCTAAAAACAGCGATTATGGGTTTGTGTGTGTGTGGAAATAACAATTCCCTAAGTCAAAATCAAAGACTGGACAGACTTATTCTAAGTTAATATTTCCTTTTTAGGTCACATTATTTTTTATGAGTCAACAGTCAGTGGATTTACTCTCATTTGCCAGTGGATTTATCATTATTTGCCAGTGGATTTATCATGGCAATTGATATCCGTATCCCCCCCAAATTACTACCCGTATCCCCCAATATAGGGTCGCCCTACCCGCACCTGGCACCCCCCACGTGACTTTCGACCAATAGAGATGAATATTGCTACTAATAGTATCTATTGGTTAAAATAGCGCTTTAAATCTATCTACCTTTATAATAGTTTTCCGTTGGGGGTTTTGATGCACATTCTTGTTTGTGGCTTCATGTGACAAATCTCAATACGAAATTTGACTGCGCAAATTTATCATGCAGCGGCTTGTTTTGACTTGACATGCTTAACTACAACACTAATCAACACGCTATCAAATAGCAAAACCAGTACATCCAGTTTCTATTGTGTTTTTCGTACAATGCCTTTTGCTTCACTTGCTCTTTAGCCAACTTTTCATCTGACCCTTTCTCAACGGCTCACCGGCGTCATCGTGTGTCGGCAATCCCTGACATTTTCCATACATGAGCATAATATCCAGTTCGACCAAAACAACATTCGCCAATACTTACGTTATCGTCGAACTTTGAGTACTTATCCTTCATGTTCAAGAACATTTTGCTAGGAAAAATGTTAGCTTTTCAGCGAGCTCGGCCTTTTTAGGGGGCTCATCTTCCAATCGTTGGCGCTTCTGTTCCTCTTTTCTCTTCTTCTTCTTCTTCTTCTCAATTTCTTCGAGCAGCTCCTCCATGTTGGCCAGCTTCCAAACGGAAGAGCTAGTAGACCGGTTATCCAGACGAACACCAGCATACGGTAACTTTTCGTCAGGTACTTCGTCGCAAAGACTTAGCACCACACTAACCAAAGCATTAAGCCTTACTATCTCCATCGTCCGCAGCAGCCATTGTCAGCGGGTGTTGAGCCATTTTACTCTATTTCACGTTTCTTCGGATCCAGATACACTACATGCTTGAGCGACGAGATTTGTGGATCATCCCAAATCACCAGTTTGTTGCGCATATGCAAGAGTTGTGTGCGGTGGTCGGTAAGTGGCATATGCGCGAACACGTTGGGAGTGGAGGTGTGCATGATCTAAGTCCGGGTCGTCTCCTTTGAGAGCCTTTTCACTGCTTTCCTGCAGTCCATCCTGCGGAACGATAACCATACGACGATACTTGGTGTTTGATTCTTTTATGCTTCGCATAAGCACGCGCGTGGCCAATAGCAGCGCTTCGCTATCTTCACCATAATCATACATAATAGTGGCAAATGCGACTTCATTGGCCTCGACGACGCTTTCTGATTCTAGCTTCATTGATGTCGTAATCTTTTTCGATTTACTTGAGCTGCAAAATGTAACTAGTGCACTAATGATCACAACAATGATCTGTCTTTGTCTCCGCTTTCTCCTAGCGTCATGAGCGCTCATGTTGACGATAATCCTGCTCATGTTTGGTGACCTTCGATGCCCATTTGCTAAAATTGTGTGAAAACCCACGTAGATCTGACTAATCACGACACGCACCCCATCCTGCGCATACGCCATGCGCTGCTTCGTGACCTTACGTGGAAGCATGTCACTAACTTTTTGAATCATCGTGGCGTCGCCGCCCTTCTTTTCCATCTCGAGCCACGTCTCTAAGCACAAAGCGCGATCTTGTTTCAGGTCCTCCCTCCCTTGCTCCTTCATATGTCGTACTGCACACTCAAAGACATCACGATCTGCCTCTAAGTGCTCGCCTTGAACGTCCTTATTATGAGGCGACGAGGCATCGAACCGTGCATAGCTCATCCAGACATTTACATGCTTGGTGCGCTCGAGCAGCCGCTCATAGAGCGAGCGCGTGTTGTATCGCTCGTCATTCTCAATCTCAAAATCAATATAATGCTTCCGGATCATTTCGGGCATATCCAGTACTGGCTGTTTGATAGCTAGCTCGTAAATTGCGCGAGCACGATCCACTTCGCCCACCTGTCGCTCCTGCATGGCATATTTCTGCCACGAATCACAATTCTGAGGATCAAACTCAAGGAAACTCATATAAATATTGCGACACCGATCCACTTCGCCCATCATGAGCTTCAACTCAATGTATCTCCTAAATAGCTTTTTTTGGACACCGCCCTAGTGCTTCGCCCAGCGCCAAACGTGCACTTTGGACATCACGTTGACGGATGAGAAACTTCGCGTACAGGACCCAGATCTTTGCAAATGGAATTTTTCATGTGGAATCAGCTTTAGACACGGCTTATACACCTGTTTGCAGCGCTCACAGGGTTTTGCGCTATCGTCGTTGTCGCTATCCAACATCTCTTCAAACAATGCGTATTTAATCCAGACATAAATGTACCTACGCCAGTACTTCTTTTCTTCAATTGGCCGTACGTTCACGATCGCTCGTTCGTAGACTTCACGTACAAGATCAAAGGATTGGGACTCTTCGGCTTCGATTTCCTCGAGCTTAATGTACCCAAACCCGGAGTCATAATCCAGCGCGTTTGCAGCCACTTTCTGCTCATACACAATGTAACGGTACTGATCCTGTTACAGGCTTACACTGTGTTGTGAGAGGGAGCACGCAATACGGGAGGGGTAGGATTAGTTGATGACAACTAATCCTATATTAAAAGCAAATAGAATATTCGCTTAAGCTTGAGAACGCAAAAGTAAGAGTGTTTATTAAATGGGTGGTTAGCGGCTAACAGTATAGTAATTACAAACTAACTAATATAATAATATCAAGTATTAAACTAACTGTACTAATAGTTAACCTGCATGATCCGGTATTTATACCGAATCGACTTTTCCTTCGTAGATTATAAAAACTTATAATCTATTATTTGAATTTCAGACAACGCGTCTGAAATTCAACTGTGATATTCTAACTTGAATATCAATTATGTAATGGCACCCCATTACATCACCCCCCACTTAAGGTGGTTGGCCAATAATAATTCTTATTTTGGCCAATCATGGGTGGCACTTGTTGGTCGTAATTTCTCATTCACCAACTGATTGACCATCGACTCGATGGTCGAAGCACGCGGCGGCGCTCTAAAGAGAGCTGCTGAAAACATCGAAGGAGCTTCTTCCTCCGCTCCGCACTAGGTGCGGAGGTGTTGAGTGACAACGGTGACGCTGCATTAGCAACGTCAACTACGCAAAGGTCGGAAGACGTACCGTCTTCGACCACAGATGCTGATAAGGCGGCATCTGGCGAGAAACAGGGAGATGTTGCTAATGCAGCATTTCGCACGATGACAACCCCCGAATGGTGTGTTTCCAGGAAGGGTTCTTCCATGTTCGGAGACAGTTGTGACTCGGAACAAAGTAATTGGGGCACAGCTGTCCCCGCGAAAGGATCTAGCGAGTCGAAACTTGCTAGGTGTTCATCGCCTAACCGCGATGACGACTTTGGTGTCGCTGTCAGCTATGACAGCGACAATGATCATCACAGATGGTTGCGGGAACGCAGAACCCCACCTGGACCAAGTACGTCTCCACGTCGGGGTGGTTTAACCCCGGCGCGTGGTGTTGAAGCAGGCGGTGTTCCGCCTTCTAAAAGAGCTCAAACAGAAGCGGAGCCTGCCGCTTCTGAAGCGTATCATCGTACGGAACCACATGTTCAGTACAAAGTGGGGTTTTGTACCCCTGGCTGGGCTATTGCCCCCAACAGTGGCGGTCAACGTAAGCGGCCTGCCAATATGCGCTGTTCGATATCAACGTGCTGGATGACTGCGAAGATATCCAGTCACGTCGATTCGATCGAAGTACAGACGATAGGCGTCTGTACTTTATTGACCTCTTTTTCCAGGTTCGCCATTATTCGAGCCGGAAAGGGTCAAGAAAGAACAGGGACGACAAGGACGCCCTGACTCAAAGTTGGAACGCTTTTGTTGACAACTACAACAAAATCCCCGATGACTACGTGAACAAAGTTCACGTAATGCGCGAGCGCTTTTTAAAGCACTCGCGAACAGGCAGAATGGAATACATCCATTTTTCTTGCATCAAAGAAGGGTTAAAGTGTGGTGTCCATTCTCACCTCGTTTGCCCGCGGTGTCCGCAGGGCGCTCCTCGTCTTTCCGAAGGGAAGTTGTGGGGGTACGGTGGTTTTCCGCACCCGCCGAAATTCAGGGCTTAATCGATGCCCTAAATGCATCAACACCTAGTGTTGATGCTACTTCGCATTATGAGTATGAGACTACTTCTCAAACTCAGTTAAAAGGTCTGGGGCTTCGGCCCTCAGAACCTCAATCGGCTCCCAAGAGTCGAACTCTTGGGGTTAACCCAGCCACCGTACTAAGTACTCGGTACGCTGCCCGTTTTTCGAAGGAACCGAGCGCTTCGAGATCAAGCGCTCGAGAATGTATCGCTTATTCCACTGATTATCGATCAGGGGCGGCGGAGGTTGAGATTCCCTCGCCGTTGTTGTTGCGGAGCATGGTTCTTTGCTCCGCAAACTCGAGGAGGGTTGTTCCTCCTTGAGCAGCGATATGTCTCACTCTGTGAAGACATATCGGTCTCTTCGCGAAAATGTCCGCGACATCCTCGGGGCGCACACTGCCCTTCAGCAGAAGAATGATCTTCTGTACATCGAGCTTTCCCGCTGTAAGGAAGCGCTCGATCAGCACCAGGCTGATCTTGAGCAGTCGAAGGCGGAGGTAATGACTCTCCGCTCTGCTCATCAACGGCTGGAAGCCGATTACAAGTCTCTCTTGGGAGACTTGGAGAAGCACGGTATCTTCCGTGGTTTTGTGTCTCGTCGTAAGACGAAGACAAATGATACGGTTTGAGCCGCCCAACCTAGAATGTTGGGTGGAGCCGCATTGCTGTGGGAATTTCTAAGGTATAGGCATTCCCCCGAATCTCTTGGACCTTGAAGGGTACAATGTACTTAGGAAGCAACTTCCGTGTAGGGAAGTTGCTTATTGCACGTATAGGCAAATTGGTAGTACTTAATAATACCAATTCACCTTTCAGAAAGGAGATTTTGTTCTTCCTTCCTTGCTTGTCTGCATTTTGCTTCTGCTTATCAAAAGCAGAGGGAAGTGCATC
>CM047586.1:2346400-2356935 GCA_026184515.1 Peronosclerospora sorghi
GATGCACTTCCCTCTGCTTTTGATAAGCAGAAGCAAAATGCAGACAAACAAGGAAGGAAGAACAAAAACTCCTTTCTTAAAGGTGAATTAGTATTACTAAGTACTACTAATTTGCCTATACATGCAATAAGCAACTTCCCTACACGGAAGTTGCTTCCTAAGTACATTGGACCCTTCAAGGTCCAAGAGATTCGGGGGAATGCCTATACCTTAGACATTCCCACAGCAATGCGGCTCCACCCAACATTCTATGTTGAGCGGCTCAAGCCGTATCACTCGTCTTCGTCTTACGACGAGACGCAGAACCACGGGAGATGCCGTGCTTCTCCAAGTCTCCCAAGAGAGACTTGTAATCGGCCTCCAGCCGTTGATGAGCAAAGCGGAGAGTCGTTACCTTCGCCTTCGACAGCTCGAGATCAGCCGTGCGCCGATCGAGCTCTCTCTTATAGCGAGAAAGCTCAATGTACAGAAGATCATTCTTCTGATGGAGGGCAGTGTGCGCTCCGAGGATGTCGCGGACATCCTCGCGAAGAGACCGATATGTCTTCACACAGTGAGACATATCGCTGCTCAAGGAGTAATAACCCTCCTCGAGCTTGCGGAGCGAAGAACCATGCTCCACAACAACAACGGAGAGGGAATTCTCAACCTCCGCCGCCCCTGATTGATAATCAGGCGAACAAGCGATATATCCTCGAGCGCTTGATCTCGAAGCGCTCGGTGCCTTCGAAGAAGGGGCAGCGTACCGAGTATTTGGTACGCTGGATGGGATATCCCCAAGAGTTCGACTCTTGGGAGCCGATTGAGGTTCTGAGGGCCGACGCCCCAGACTTTTTGACTGAGTTTGAGAAGAAGTCTCAAACTCATAATGCGAAGTAGCATCAACAGTAGGTGTTGATGCATTCAGGGTATCAATTAAACCCTGAATTTCGGCGGGTACGGAAAAGCCACCGTACCCCCGCAACTCCTCCTCTGACAGACGAGGAGCGCCCTGCGGACACCGCGGGTAAACGAGGTGAGAAGGGACACCACACTATAACCCTTCTTTGAGGCAAGCAAAATGGATGTATTCCATTTTGCCTGTTCGAGAGTGCTTTAAAAAGCGCTCGCGCATTACGTGAACTTTATTCACGTAATCATCTGGGCTTTTGTTGTAGTTGTCAACACAAGCATTCCAACTCTGAGTCAGGGCGTCTTTATCGTCGAATAATATCGAACCTGGAAAAAGAGGTCAATAAAGTACAGACGCCTATCGTCTGTACTTCGATCGAATCGACGTGACTGGATGTCTTCGCAGTCATCCAGCACGTTGATATCGAACAACGCATACTGGCAGTCCCGTTTACGGTGACCGCCACTGTTGGGGGTAATAGCCCAGCCAGGGGTCCAAAACCCCACTTTGTACGGAACATGTGGTTCCGTACGATGATACGCTTTAGAAGCGGCAGGCGCCGCTTCTGTTCGAGCCCTTTTAGCAGGCGGAGCACCGCCTGCTTCAACACCACGCTCCGGGGTTAAATCACCCCGACGTGGAGAAGTACTTGGTCCAGGTGGGGCTCTGCGTTCTCGCAACCACCTGTGATAATCATTGTCGCTGTCATAGCTGACAGCGACACCAGAGTCGTCATCGCGGTTAGGCGATGAACACCTAGCGAGTTTCGACTCGCTAGATCCTTTAGTGGGGACATCTGTTTCCCCATCACTTTGTTTGGAGTCAGAACCCCCGAACATGGCCCTCGTGGCAACACGCCATTCGGAAGTTGCCATCGTGCGAGGTGTTGCATTAGCAACATCTCCCTGTTTCTTGTCAGATGCCGCCTTAGCAGCATCTGTGGTCGAAGACGGTACGTCTTCCGACCTTTGCGTAGTTGACGCTGATAATGCAGCGTCACCGTTGTCACTCAACACCTCATCACCTAGTGCTGAGGCGGAGCAAGAAGCTCCTTCATTGTTTTCAGCAGCGCGCTTTAGAGCGCCGCCGCCGTGTGTCTTGACCATCGAGTCGATGGTCAATCAGTTGGTGAATGAGAAATTCTGACCAACAAGTGCCACCCATGATTGGCCAAAATAAGAATTATTATTGGCCAACCACCTTAAGTGGGGGGTGATGTAATGGGGTGCCATTACATAATAGATATTCAAGTTAGAATATCACAGTTGAATTTCAGACGCGTTGTTGGAAATTCAAATAAGAGATTATAAGTTATTATAATCTACGAAGGAAAAGTCGATTCGGTATAAATACCGAATCTTGCAGGTTAACTAATAGTACAGTTAGTTAAAGACTTGATATTATTATATTAATTAGTTAGTTACTATACTATTAGCCTCTAAACCATCCATTTAATAAACACTCTTACTTTTGCGTTCTAACCCACAAGTGAATATTAATATATTTACTTTAATTATAGGATTAGTTGTTACCAACTAATCCTGCCCTAATTGTATTGCGCGCTTCCTCGCAAAATACAGTGTAAGCCTGTAACAGGATCAGTCCTGTTACACATCACCTTCGAACCTTCTTTCGGAGGGTGTTCCATCAACAGAGACTGGGTAGCTAATCCGGTCTCCGTTTGCGTCAAGACGTTTATCGTCTCGACGGAACTGTCCATGCAATCAGACGCACTCGTCTGATTGACTGCTACACGGTGATTACGATTCACCGTGTGCGAATACTCATCGTCATGGTGGCCACTGCCTACCATGGAATTTTCTTGGCGATCAGATTTGCTCGTCTGATTGGCCGCCTGTTCTGCGACACGGTGGTCTTTATCACCCGTGTGCATGGCTAACGCAACGTGGTGGGAACTGGCCACCACGGAGTTGTGCTCATGATTGCACTCGATCGTGAGTTCACTCTCATCAACACGGAATTCTTTCGTCGTGTTGGAAACTTCGGTCGCACAGTGGGTATTTCCCACTGTGGATACTATTTCATTCTCACGGTGGGTGTTTCCCACCGTGGATATATCTCCAACACGCAACGACTCTCCGTTTCGTGTGGTAGTCCCTATGGATTCTCACCAGCGGAGGTACCTTCATCTGATCGTGTCGGAACAGACCTGGTGGTGCCATCGCTATCCACCAGACTGTCCGACGCTGCGGTTGTATCTTCTGATACAGCCGGAATACACACAGGGTGATCAGTTCCTGTGGGTCCGCCGCAGTCGATCGATAGGTCAACCCTGTCGATCGATAGGTTAACCCAGTCGATCGAAGGTTTAAACTTGGACATCCATGGGATTCCAAGTATCACATCGAACTTGTCATCTAAATCGAGGGCGATGAATTCATCCTCGAATGACATTTCATTCAACTCGAAACGTGTTTTAATCACACGCTTTGGAATAGTCACGGTTGCACCTGTTGTTAACCGGACTGACAACATACTTCGTGGGGTCTCTACCTCCACGAAGCTCAACAGCGTTAGACTCTGAGATTTAACGAAATTGTTTGACGCTCCTGTGTCAAACAAAGCTCGCATGGGGACATCGCTCCCGTGCGGCTTAACCTCCAGGGTGATAAGAGGTTTACCATCACCCTGCACCTTTTGACAGGACATAGTCCCGTCTGGGGCTATTACCCTCACATGCCCTATGTCGGCATGTGGGATAACATTCCCAGTACGGCGCCCCGCCCCTACTGGTGATTTACGTTTTTTGCACCAACAGGGTGATGTCCCTGTTGGTGTCGCCGTGCATCGGACGGTTCCGTCCGCTGACTGCGTGGCACCGGACGCGGTGCCATACACTCATGGGCAAAATGCCCCATTTTCTCGCATCTATTGCAGCGAATATTCTTCTTAAATTTCGGTTGCTTCGAGTTCGAAGCAACCGCAACCGATAGGTCCATCGGCTCTGGACCTCCAACGCCCATGCTCTGGCGCGGGTGGCTGTTTCTTGAGACGAAGTGTGAACTTCGTCTGCCCGACTGCTGATTGTTGACATGCTGTTGCGGTATGTCAAAAGCGAAGGGCTGTTGAGCCCTTCGGCTGTACCCAGCATGCTATGACGCTGATCGCATGCTGAACTCTTCACGGATGCTCATATCAATGGCATCCCTTAGAGTCTTTGTCGGGTTCCGGTAAAGACTCTGTTTGACGGGACCATCATTGAGTCCCTTCATGAAGCCAGTGACCTGCATAGCAGGGGGCACCGGCTCGTACACAATATTTGACGGCAAATATTGCGTCTTCTGAGCGTAAGCTTGGAGGTCAAGCTTACCTTGCCGGAGTTCCATGAACTCCTGCCGACTACTTAGCTCCATTTCTAGAGCTTTAAAGTTGAGCTTTAGCTCAGCTTTAAATTCCTTATAAGTAAGGAACGCAGAGTCATCAGTGGCTCTGCGACTCATCTCCCATGCCCTGGCTCTGCCGCCTAGACATGTTGTGGCGAAGTACGCCTGTTGACGTTCGTCAACAATATTTTGCGCAGAGATGGCATCTTCCACCTCTGCAAACCATCTACGAAGGGGCTCGCCCCCTTCGCCGGTAAAGGGCGGTACTCGCGCCTTTACCACTTCAACGCTATGCGTTGTAGGTGCAGTTGCGGTCCGCGCTGCCTCTGGCGCGGGACGTTCTGACTTTTCTAGGTGATTTAGCCTAAAGCGGTTCAACACCTGTACCACTTCCTCTGGAGACTTACTCTTGAGGAAGGTAATGATTTCGGTCCCCATAGACCGAATCATTTCCGCCGTCGCGTCTTTACTACGCGACGTGAAGTGAGGGAAGTGTTCCGTTACTACTTCCAGTGTTCTCTTTCGCTCGGCAGGCGTCAGTCTCGCGACATGATGCCGAGCGGCTCTTAATATTCGCTCCGCTAGTTAACTAGCGGAACGGAACTGTGGTCGTTAGGACGGACCGCAAAGTGCTACCAGGTGTAACAGGACTTATCCTGTTACACGCTTACACTGTGTTGTACGAGGAAGCGCGCAATACGGGAGGGGTAGGATTAGTTGATGACAACTAATCCTATATTAAAAGCAAATATATATATTTGCTTAGGCTTGAGAACGCAAAATTAAGAGTGTTTATTAAATAGGTCGTTAGCGGCTAACAGTATAGTAATTACCTAACTAATATAATAATATCAAATATTAAACTAACTGTACTATTAGTTAACCTGAATGATTCGGTATTTATACCGAATCGACTTTTTCTTCGTAGATTATAATAACTTATAATCTATTATTTGAATTTCAGAGAACGCGTCTGAAATTCAACTGTGATATTCTAACTTGAATATCAGTTATGTAGTGGCACCCCATTACAGAGCCCGTGCTGTGTTTAAGTTTCTTTGGATATACTTCCGAGGAGGAGGCGCCAGCCTTTTATAGTGCGTTCATTACGTTTGAAAAGCAACACGGTGATAAGGACAGAATCTAGAAAGTTGTGATTGCCAAGAGATTTGTTGTGTATAATGGGGTGTCATTACATAATTGATATTCAAGTTAGAATATCACAGTTGAGTTTCAGACGCGTTGTCTGAAATTCAAATAATAAATTATAAGTTATTATAATCTACGAAGGAAAAATCGATTCGGTATAAATACCGAATCATGCAGGTTAACTAATAGTACAGTTAGTTTAATACTTGATATTATTATATTAGTTAGGTAATTACTATACTGTTAGCCGCTAACCACCCATTTAATAAACACTCTTAATTTTGCGTTCTCAAGCCTAAGCAAATATATATATTTGCTTTTAATATAGGATTAGTTGTCATCAACTAATCCTACCCCTCCCGTATTGCGCGCTTCCTCGCACAACACAGTGTCAGCCTGTAACAGGATCAGTCCTGTTAGAGGCTCGCTCCAGCTCGCGGCATCTTTCTTCAAATTTTGCAAAACAAAGATAAATCTGCTCTGTGTTTTCGTCAACGCGTAATTCTTCCAGCGCTCGCTCATACACTTTTCGTGTCAAGGCAAGCTGTTTCTGCGACTAAAGAATGGAAATAGCCTCGGAAACAATATCAGCACCAATTTTAAAGGGAATGGCTGGCACTCAACTCATAATAAAGTGCCCTTAATATATTGAGGTAATATTGCCTTTTATGTACTTGAGGCTGGAGTGGGTGGTCCCCCCAGGGTGGAGGGGGTAGGGCGACCCGATAATTGAAGGGGATACGGGTAGTAATTTGGGGGGGATACGGGTAGTAATTTGGGGGGGATACGGATATCAATTGCCTTTATCATTCCTCGAAAAGGATAACTTTTTGTGAAACAATATTTGAAATTCTCATTTGGGGGGGCGCATTAGCAAAAATGGGGGTGCGCATTAGAGTTTTCCTATACTTTTCGTTCTTACTTTTTCGACCTGAACGTCCTTTGCGCGGCATTTATCACGCAAGATCCTACGTGGTCAAAACTGTCCGACCAGGTAGTTTCATATCTGCACTTTAAATACAAGCAAACTGATATGAACAACATTACTGTCCCACACTTGAAAATATTCTCGCTGCGAGGCGTTCCGTGGTCCTCCCCATCCTGCAGCATAATTAGCTCTTTCTTGTCAGCCGCACTAAAAGTACAAGTTTCCTTCTCGGCATGGATTTGCTCAAGGCGCTGTTCATTATATCGAATACAACCATACATTACACGAACACTTTTTCCTTGACCTCCAACACCCCGCAACGTCAATTTGTTTCATTAATGCTGCGTTTTTTTGCTCTACATTGTGCTGTCACTGCGGCCCTCGCTAGCTTTTTACGCTTAGGCCCCGCTAGATTTTATCTAACGAGATCATTAACAGCATGTCAACAACTCGAACTCTCATCTCCATCCTGAGGGGGGCTTCCTTTATTCTTCCATCTTAGCATCGCGGTTCTCGTCCTCTTTCGCATCCGACACCTCCACTGCATCAATCTGTAGGTATAACATGACAAGAACGTTAAGGAACAAGACGATAAGCGCATGAAGCACCAACAATCCGCAGTCATCGTCATACATAAGGTTGAAGCTCGACCCCTTCAATAATTTTAAAAGGCTGGTCAATCCCCACGAGAGCGATGGTGACGGTATCGACTGTCAGTTCCTGGTTTCCTTGAAGGCAGCCACGTGCACCCTGCAGTGCGTGTTGAATGAGCTCGTCCTTGCTCACTATTAACATTAAAAAACGACATCCCATCATATCCTTTCTCGTTTCGGTCATCACACACCACTTACAGTTAGGGAAACTTTCAAAGTGTTTTTCTAGATACGTGCGTGCTGATTGCGACCGCGAACCGATGGCAATACCCTTGTACTCGTAATAGTTGCCCGACGGACACGTCTGGTACAGATGCACTCCTTTTTTCTACTCAGCAACACTTAATTACAATCACTCTCCCTCTCTGGCAGCCACTACCGTGTCTACGTACATCTACACCAGCCACAAGCAGTCCGACACCGTATGGACGACGAATGTACGACTGCGTACACTCTTGTTTCTTGTCTGCCACGTCCGAGACTAAGCGACCCACCGCGATGGCACTACCGTACACAAATTTGTGGTTCAGACATTCAGTACGCATAAAGCGCGCAAGCGTGCGGCCATCCGCGATCAGTCCCGACATAGCAAAGCCCATGTGCTCATCAATCTTAAACGTCTTGTTTTGGTACTCGGCCAGCTCAAGACTCTGGCGCTTCACGCCACACAAGACGACAAACTTGTTCGATGCGAGTCCCAAGCACGCACTTCCTTGTTTCACTGCTTCCATGGCATAGTCAATCTGGTGTAAATGGCCTTGTGGGCTCCAGACCGTCACATCCGTGTCGTATTGATTGCGGAACATCTTTACTGGGGGGAGGAGGGTTGGGATGTCATTAATTTGTAGTAGTGACACCCGACTCGTGCTTGCTGATTTTTACATGTACAAAATGCCGAAGCGCGTACGAGTGTCATTTTTTGCTTGATTTACGTTGACTGCTACTGAATCTGACCAGTACTTTCATTCATACTAAACTGTATAGTATCTCGGTCAACGGGAAGCGCAGCTACTGGATGAAAAACTTATGAGCCACGCACATGGCTTTTCCATCGACCAGCTCATGGAGTTGGCAGGACTTAGTGTGGCCGCTGCGATCACGAAAGAGTACCCCAGTACTGCAATTCCAAGCAAAGAATTCAAACGTGTGTTCGTGGTTGCTGGGCCTGGAAATAACGGGTTCTCTACAAACTCATCTTGACTCGTGTGGACGAATTATTTCAACGTTAAAGTGTTTTTTTTTGTCGATAGGGGCGACGCGTTGGTCGCAGCTCGTCATTTGGTGGTACGAGATTTTAGTTTTTACTTTGAGTCCTAAAACTTGAGGTGTCGTCATGGCAGCACTTTGGCTATTTACCGAGCATTTTCTACCCAAAGCGTAGCACGAAGCCAAGTATTCAGGTGAAACTGGGATGCGTATAAGGAAAAAAACGCGTTTAACAGATAGACGCCTATGTGATGTAGAGATTAGTGACGCAATGCGAGCAACTGAACATTTCATTTCTTGAAGATATCCAAGACGCGTACGGCAATGGATACATTTGTCTCGGATAGTCAGCCTAACAAGTAGTTTATACGTAGCGCGAATTTAGACAATGTGTACGACTTCATCGTTGATGGAATTTTTGGCTTCAGCTTCTCTGGGACCATCCGTCCTCCATTTGATCGCGTTGTGAGGACGCTTCAAAAGTGTCAGACCCCGATTGTTTCGATCGACATTCCGTCAGGGTGGCACGTTGAGAATGGTACACTGTGGTTTTTAGCTGATCATTTCTCCCACCACAGCTGTAATCAAATATTTGCTTTGATAGGAAACGAAGGCGGCGTTGGCTTGGAACCTCATATGTTGATTTCATTAACTGCACCGAAGATCTGCGCGAGATACTTCACTGGAGCCGATAAGTCCCACTATGTTGGTGGGCGCTTTGTCCCAGCGTAGGCGCTGTGTTGTTTTAAGTTGCTCCTCAACAATTAACGAGTGTTCGATGCAGGTCGTTGGCGAGAGAATTTGATCTCGAGTTGCCAGAATATCCTGGTGCTGAACAGTGCGTTAAGTTGCCGATCCCATATTAGTATTAAGTTGCCGATCCCATATTAGTTCCACAGCAGCAATCGGACTACACAAAAATGGAGGAAAATGGAATACCTGAGGATCAGACTTGTTTTAGATTTACGTTGTAAGAGGTCTGGTATGTTCTTCGTCTATCAATATTTTTTTGATCATCCTCGTAGAGACCTTGGTCCCGACAGTGTGTATTATGGCGGGTAAGAAGCTGAATGTTTAATAATAATAGTGTGCCGTGAAGGTAGGTCGCTATCCTCTTTGCTACTCCTGGATTCCTGCCGACCCGAACACTTATCTCGTCGGTTGCTGCTTGTTTCGCTGCATCCTAAATTTGGTCATACATACTGAGCATACATAGTGTGACCCATATGCACTTAAAAAGGTCGCAGGAAGAAAAGAGGACCTGATACGCCATATAATCGTTGCTACTATAGGCAATTCCGTGCCGCGCATGATCCTTGAATGTCCGTGTGCTGGTTTTCCCCTATAACGCTCGAACAATGTAATGCAAACGCCAAAAATAACGTGAGAATAAAGGACTGTGATCGTTGTAGTGTGCAGATTTGTCTCACTAGTAAATGTTTGCAGCATACGTCAAAACTATTCTAATTCAGCTTTTCGACTATGGTCATTGATCTAATCGTCCTCGAAGTGGTCGAGCGCTGATCAGCGTACTTGACCAGGCGTCACACACGATGCCCAGACTAATGACTCTCGAACGTGGTACTCCGTCTATCTTAATTTTATTATGCCTTGCTCACCTTGTGTACCCATCGGTCTAAAAATATACGGGTGAAGCTCTTTGCTGATCAGCGCTAAAGTGATCAGGATGCGTCTTAGTCAGGCGTAAAGTGGGGTGTAAGTGCTTCCATGCTATATATTTGTAGTCCAAGCGGAAACTCTTCGTCTGCCGAAACTTGTATAAAGCGGGGGCTGATCAGATGGACACTCTTCATCTGATCAGTGATGGTATTTGCCTCGATGTTTATAAAGACTCCTCGTGGTGTTTCAGAGCCGATCTGCCACGCATTGGCGCGAATAGTACCAAAAAGGGTCCAATACGTTCTTCCGTTTGGCGGAAAACGTGCCCCTGGCAGGTGCGCTAAGTTTTGTGGGTGATCTAGTACTTATCAGCTGATGTGAGCGCCAATATTTACCGCACAAGATGCCAGTTGCCCTCAACGGGTTACTTATTAGTAGCGAATGCTGTTGGTGAGTCCTTAAAAAAAGAGGGAGAAATGGGAATTTTCGTAACAACAACCAATCCGATGTTCTAATTGGAGCTATAGCCTCGAGTAAGGCAAAGTAACAGATTAGTTGATGTCATTTGGTCGTGAATCAAATTGATAGAATAGTAGAGGTCGTGTGGGCGTGTGTGCATTAAAAATTGTTTTTTTGTTAAGGTTAATGTGAATCAGATCATTTGGTTTTGTATGGCAATATCGAAATTAGTTGGTAACCAACTAATACCAACTCAAGAAATGACAGGTACTAATTAAAGGGAT